>AP028446.1:17720387-17878587 GCA_036509395.1 Antheraea yamamai
ATGAAATATGATTGTGTGTACACTGTACTTGTAATTTGTACTGTACATTGATTCTGCACCTAATTAGAATTTGTTTGTTGTGTACTAATGTCATGCATCCCTGTGATCATAACGATTACACTGTTATTTTATGTTGTGATTAACTATTTGTGATTTTATGTATGTGCATTAATTATGTATAATGCAATCCTTATGTTGGTTTACTAAATATACAAAATAAAAAATGATGCATTGGGCAACAGATTGTTCGCAGCATAAGTTTTTAAAATACCGTATTTATTACAAAATTCAACAAAACCAAATTTAAAAAAAAAAGCTAGATATTTAAAAATTAGTTCTGCCATTTTGAGATTCGGTTCTTAAAAAATCAGCCGAGTTGCTAATAATGTAAAATCATTATCAATCCTACTTAATGGATAACACATTATTGAAAGCATCATTCTAATGTTGATTATCCGTTATTGTTAGTCCGGTGAAGCTGTAAAGACCTTGCCAGGCCAATAGCGTAGTCAGTTCGAGAATAAAAAAAAAATGATTATCCGTTATTGTATATTGTCATTTTCTATGACAATCCTCGGTCAGTATTATTATTTGAACAAGTTAGTATTATGCAAAAATGAATAGGTATGAAGGAGAGATTATTTTCCGTTGTTCACACTCAAAGTCACGATACGAAGAATTAATGTTCATTTCATTTTCATATCATTGTTAGAAATAGCAAAACAGTAAATAACTCAAAAGTAGACTAACTGATACAACAACGTAACTCGTTAGGAATAATATACATCCGTTATATATAATCTATGGTTATTTGAATGTTTACTTTATTTTACTACCTATACTTACCATGTTCTATCTAGGATCACATCTCCTCCTAACATATGGTGTAACTGATACGAAAAGCTAGCTTTAATATAATATTTTTGAAGAGAAAACTTTTTTAGGCTCGATCAGAGGTATTTTTTTTGGCAGGCGATAAATTTATAATTTCACGTCATGACATGCTAGTAAGCGTGACCGATCGTATTGCGCTTGCGCGGCGTGTGTTAAACTAGCGACGCATAGTATAAGAGCCTGTGTTCATGTAATGTTGATATTTTGTATTGAGATTGTACAGTCCATCATATGTTTGATGAAACTATATAAAAAGTATAGAATTATTATTCGGAGTGCTAATAGATGTGAAAGAGAGAGTAATGATAATAATTTCAATTTACAAATTATGAAATTTAAATAATTCACACTATAATTAATTTACGAAAACCAAAAGAGAACACAGTTTAAATTCCATTGCTTTGAGTTATCTCTTCTGTCGGTAATTCTTATAACTGCCTCGACTTTTTTTATTAGACATCAGTAAATACTACTCGTTCTCCAGTGGTCATAATTCAATCATAATAAGTACAAAGATATTATTTATATTTCTCTATTTTTATACGTACTGCGATGATTATCAAAACCTATATAATATACATGTAATAACTGAATAAATTCATTTTAAAAACATACATCATAAACATATAATATATGGATTAGAAATGTTCCAGCTAACAAAAGCCTGCGGTGTTTATATTTTGAGTATACATTACAGCGAAGGTAATTCCAGCATGCGACAGTTTAGCCACGGGAGTTGTTTTCATATGGCGAAGGTATAATTGCGCCTCGAGGTAGAGCGATTAAAACTAACATTTATGGTACACTCATGAAAAATACGTAACCAAATTTTACCAAGCACTACACGCAACCGTATAACATTGGTATCAATAGTTTGAAGGTATGACTCACTAGGAGCCTATATAGTATCTAGTAGTTTGAAATTTAATCAAGCCGTGGTCTTATTCGCTCTTGAGAGATAAAAAATCATAATATAATTGAATTTAAGACGATATCGAAGTAGTTCTTACAGTACGTACGTTGTTTTTTTATATCTCAAAGAAAGGGCAGCGTTTTCGACGAAAGGTCCCAGGAGCTTGATTTTATCCGACACTTTCAGCAATTAACTATTTCAACCAATTTACAAAAAATCTTGACAAATTGTATGCCTAAACTTTCCTCGTGAATCACTCTATCTATTAATGAAAATCGCATGAAAATCCGTTCAATAGTGTTTGAGTTTATCGCGAACAGACAGACAGACAAACACGGCGAAGGAGTTTATTTTATAATGTGTAGTGATTTGTTTAAAGTAGCATTGCCAATAATTCATTTTCCCTACAAAATTAAATAAAGTTGCTTTATTTTCATAATAACGGCCTTTTACCTACATTATTACAAAATTTCATTCGCAATAAAGTGAAGCTGTTCGGTATTGCGAAATATATGTCTGTATGTATACAAAATTGCACTGGGATATCGCCATGTTCTGCTTTTACGAATGCAGTTTTACCGCGGCCACGCTCGGGTTTTCTCTAAAGTGGTCGTAAATTCTTTTTTTTAAGGCCCATCTACCTAACTGCTCTTTATATTTTAAATAATCATATTATTTTATAAAATGTCAAAAGACTGATTTTTTAATTTAAAACCGCTATTTCATAAACAGCTTTCTTATCTCGAAGTATACAAAAATATTCCAACCTACGTATTTGTGTACATGTGTTATGCAGTCACATACAAATATTATGCCACGATATCTATATATAGCAATTTTGGCAATGACAAGCCTCAGTAAATGGATTTGTATATCACAATTTTCTGATTTGCCTAATATTTATATACTATTATAAATGACCTACTTAATTGAATTTTAATATTAGGTCTTTACCTATGAAATTGCCGTTTTGTATGAAAAAATTTTAACGTTCTTTTTCATGTATTTTTTATTTGTATTAATCGAAGTAATCACCCATGCAATCAATGCATCTTTGCCAACGCAGTGGCAGTTTATTGATGCCCTTCTTAAAGAAATCAGCTGGACGGGAGGCAACAAATTCTTCAAAGGCATTTTGTACTGCCCGCCAAGGAGTTATCCAAATTCTGGAAAAAGTAGTAGTCTGTAGGCGCAAGGTCTGGTGAGTAGGGCGGATGACGGAGAACTTCCAACCCCAGTTCTTGCAACTTGGAGGCCGTCTGCTGTGCAGTATGAGGTCGCGCGTTGTCGTGCAGGAGCAGCGGAGACGAGCGATTGACCAATGCTGGTTGGAGATGTGCCAGCTTCTCCATCATTGTGTTCAGTTCTTCACAGTACACATCTGCAGTAATGCTCACCCCGTTTGGTAAGAGGCTGTGATGAATCATACCGGCGCTAGACCACCAAACAATGACCATTACTTTTCTAGGGGTAAGTTTTCGTTTAGGGCATTGTTTAGGTGCTGAACCAGGATCCAACCAACTTGCTGAGCGCTTGCGATTATCAAACAGAATCCATTTTTCATCGCAGGTAACAACGTGGTTCAAAATTCGTTCATGTGTGTGTCTGTTGAGCAGTGCAAGGCACGTCTCGACGCGTACTTCGCGCTGGCGATCATTGAGTTCGTGGGGCACCCATTTGTCAAGCTTTTTTACCTTGCCAATTTGACGCAAATGGACCAATATTGTTTTGACGCTAACGTCGAAAGCTGCTGCTAATTCAGCCGTAGATTGTGTATCATCAGGTTCCACAATCGCCTTTAATTCGTCATTGTCGACTAAAGTCTTTGGACGACCGCGAGGTTCATTTTTCAGATCGAAATTCCCAGAACGAAAGCGAGCAAACCAATAACAGGTGGTGCGTTGGTTTGTAGTGTTAGCTCCGTAAACGTCGTCGATGTTGCGTGCCGCTTGTGCCGCATTGCTGCCACGACGGTACTCATATTCCATAATTACTCGAATTTTTAACGTATCCATGATGACAAAAAAGATTGAAATGCGATGAAAATGTAACACTAATCAATAAACAAATGGCTACTTTTGGAAAAAGAATTCCATGTTTTTAAAATAAAATTGAAATTAGAATTCTTAGCCAAACAAAAATTATTTTGATTTGAAATGGCCAGTACTGCAGAACGGCAATTTTATAGGTAAAGACCTATTATTACCATATGATGAGAAAAATAATAAAGCACTCTTTTGAATTGGCACGTTGTGAAGAAGTTCGAGATAGTCGACTAAGTTCAGTTTGGTATAGCATTATCCTTGTCTATCGCAGTCGTTGCACTGTGCGATAGACAGAACGCTTTACAAATCCGCCGCAAACCGATCTTAGCCGGGTACGTCTCACTCTTCTACCCGACGTGCCAAATCTAAACTCAGGTACTATATTTGTTAATTTCTTTCCATGAAATGAAGAAACGATTGTTTTGCTGTTAATCATCTATTTTTATTATTGCCAGAGATATGTTGATTAAAAAATATAACGATACAAACAGTGAATATACATTTAATTTAAACTTTTTATCTTCCTCTGTTTCTTTCTAGTATGTACAAGTATGTATGCGCTGTCTGTTATATAACTTCAATGCTGAACGCATTGAAATTTCATTAAAAGTTATTTTTATTTACAATTTTCTGTATGATTAAAAACCATGAATATTTTTCGTAAAATATGAAATGAATTATTTTAATTTGATTCCTTACTTTACGTTGAGAGACTTTGTTCGTAACGGGGGTTTTCTACATTTTTTTTACATGTTTTTTTTAAATATTTCATTGTATTATTCATTGAAAAATAACTAAAAAGAACATACATATTGACGTCATATTTCTAACAACCGAGCCATTAATATACGTGAAATGACGACAGAAACATAACTCAACGTTTAGGATTTACAATGACTCAAATCTGTCACTCGGAGCGTACGAGCCGCTTGAGTATTAAATCATTCACGAGCATCCGTAGCAATTGCAAATATGTATCAAAAAAAAACTGCGCGACTGAAAGCTTAAATTTACCTCTAAAAAGTGATTGCGTATACTTTAAAGCTCATTTTACGTTGGGCCGTAAGGCAGAATGTACGATTTAGCCACTTAAAGTGTGGCCATCGTACACCAGGTGTGTGGGGAGCTGATGTTACTCGCATCCATAAGAATGAATGCCACTCTCTTTGGGTGGTGCTAAAGAGTAACAAATTTCGGGCTACTGCACTGTTCCACATAAATTAAACATCACGAAGAAAAATAGAGTGATCAATCAATCGGCGATAGTAAAAGATGGTTACTCTATTTAACCATGCTATGAAATAAAAGCCAAGTGTAAGGGATGTTGAGATAAGAGCAAGAAGAAATGGAAAACAAGAACCGGAGAAACGGTTATCGATAATATTGGTTACAGTACAGTGGATTGATACACTAACAGTGGTTAGTGTATCAATCCACGTACATTCGAACCTTTGAAAATGAACCGAAACTTTAATTGAAGGGAAACCATAGCATGGAGTTAGGGCGTTGTAGGCTGTCACTAAGTATCTACAGATATGTGCCGTCAGTTGCACTTGAGAGCCAGTCCTGTTCTAGGTTTAGCGTGTTTACCATCTTCGCCCACATTTTCATTTAATATGATATGAGATTGAGGTCAAACGTTAAGACCTATAAAATATAAAAAAGTATCTATTGTAAAATTTAATAGAATGCTCTAATAATTTTATATACCTATCTATTGTTGAGAAAACAATGAGTTTGTTTTTACTTAACTTCAGAAAGAACGAGGTTTCAATTTGGTTGCTTTTTTATCATTTATAAATCGTGTTGAATCATTTTTTTATTATATACATTTAAATTTCATTAGCATTGGATTTGTTGATTCCAAAAATACACCAGAAAACTCCGTAAAACGCGAATGTAATTGTGATATCGTTGGGTTTATGACAATCCAACACTAAGTAGGTAATTATGGTCAAGGAAGTTCTGGACTAACTTGGACTGCGAAGGGACAAATAAGTTCCTCAACAACAAACAGCATTATTTATTTTATTTTTGTGCATCTCGTTAGGATAGGCATTAATTAAGTAGAATGTAAGAATTCAGGTAATATAGCCTCTAGCTACAATGTTGTCACTCTAGCAAGTTTTTAAAATATAAAATTTAATAACAATATAATAGAAATAACGAGAAATAGCTAAAATACCATTTTGTTAACAGCAAAACGATTTTTTAGAATCGGATTTATATATGAAAGGCTACGTGACCATTCCTGACCACTTAATTATAGAATGTTCGTATTTTATTGAATTCCATTTTATATGAAAAATCCTGTCGCACGTTCCAAGTGGCTAACACTTGTCCAGTCTCGATAGTTCGCTGGGATGAAACTCTCATCTGTTAGTTTGGAAAATGACTTTATTTGGTTTTCGATTTATATCCAATTGAACGGGTTAACCAAGTTAGATAAATAATATTCTAGACATCTTTTGTTCGTTTTTAGCTCATAGGCCTAGCTTACTTAAAACCTTCTTGTAACTTAACTAAACTTCTTCTTCAAGCTAAACCTAGATTTTTTTATCATTCATTCACAAGAGAGGGGATGGGAAATAATATCAAGAAACATGGATTCTGACTTGCCATAAAAACTACCTGGAAAGTTTTAATAGACGATCACCATCTTGTTAGTTTATTGAAACGATCACAAGAGACTTGTAATATTATTACCTACTCGACAATGGTAGTAATAATCTTCTAGAAGATTGGTTGCTAAAAATAAAAGACCGCAGTTGGATATGACGGATGACACAGATAGCATACGATATGGAATATAGGCCTCTCAAGAAGCAACAGTCTACCAAACTTCACAGTGGCGAGATGGGAATGCTTAGATGGTTTGGCAGAGTCACACTACCAGACAAAGTGATGAACCATTATATTAAAAGCACATTCAAAGTAAGATCTATCTATATATATAAGATAAGCTAATGGAGACAGGACTCCGTTAGTATGACCATGTGCAAAAAAACTGCTAGATAGAAAAAGCCAGGACCAATAAAAGTGGACGACCTACGTCTAACATGTATTTCTGTAATTGTGTGTTCTGAAGAAGGAGAAGATTGTAAAATGATAAAGCAAATATAGTGCGATCTAATAACAGTGGCATCACTAATAGATCTACAAAACGTGGGCATACTGCATATAGCCTGCTTGATCTTGGACCGCGACAAACTAAAGACGCTAAGGAAATTTATCATCATGCGCATTTTTGCTCTAACCCAGTCTGATACAAATCCCACCACTGCACTAGATTACTGGATTCCAAAACGCGTTACACCTAATCGTACTAGTATAGTGTGATTTACCTTTATTTGGTTTTCACTACCTTAGCAACAGCATTACACCGTCATTAGTTGGTATATTCTGTATTTCATTATCAGTCAATATAAGTCTTGTTTCTTAATACAAGATGTAACTAATCTAATGACGGTATAATGCTGTTACTAAGGTAGCGAAAAACATACAAAGGTTGTGTAAATGTGTGTAGCATGCGCACCGCCGAAATGCCTTATGGTGGCTTTCTGCTACTCTGGGGAACCACGAAGGCTCTTCGAGAACCTTTAAAGTTTTCGTTCAGATCTAGCTAACAGCAGTAAAGATACAATGCACATACCTTGTGATCTCCTCTATGTTGCAGCTGGCCGCCGAGCTTCCACGAAATTTTGAATTATAGATTAATTTGATGATTCAACTACTGATTATAACATGTTCATCTCGATCGTTCGATGAAAAAACAGTAGAGTGAGATGTCACTTTGTCTTTTTTCTTTTTTGTTGACGTTCACGTACATGACTACCAAAAAGATGGCGTCTCGATACTAGTAATTAAATGAGATCTGTCAACAATCGACTTATACAAAGATACTTGGGTGTAACACGCTATGGAATTCAGTAATCAAGTGGAGTGGTAAGGATTTGTAGCAGACTAGGATTTGCAATAATTACTTCAAATATTTTTGGAGTGAAAACATCTTTAGACATTTTGAACGGTGATTGAAAGTGGCACGCTCGGGTCGGTGATGTTGTTTCGGGTTTACTCGGGTCCACTCGACATGAACTGCGCTCGTGTTAGTGACGCGTTGAATTATGTAACCACGTTTACTGTTTCATAAGGATCGCATTATTTCAATAATTACTTTTTGAACTGAAACTTCTTATGAAAGGCTTTAATATTCTGATCCACAACCTTTTTGTATGGCAAAAAGTGGTGGGTTTAAAAACACTGTGTAGGAAAAAGTGGGAGAAGTGTCTCCCTTGGAGAACAGTGAGACATGCGCTCTTTTCGCTTTCTTTTTCCTTGTTGTCCGTGGTTGCGTGTAGTGGGTTCAAGCCACGTGGCGATCAATGAATATCGTTTATGCATTTCAAAAGTGATTGATGAAGAACTATAATGTTTCTCTGTTAAACAAGAATTTTACTTCTATCATGTGTCATAAAGACACACCTGGTTTTATTTATCCCTCCGTATTATATTAATAGAGTAATATTTCTGTCAAATCAGTGTAGTATTTGATTATGACTATCATTTATTTACGTGTAAACATTGGTTAAACTAAACATATCGATGTAATAAATAATCAAATCAAATATTACATAAATAAACTAGGCCCTACGTCATAGGCGTACAATTTCCCTTACATACGCACAAGTCATATTTTTTCTTCATGCACAGGGTGTTTGTTATAAATCTCTCGTGACAGGTTTCAGTTACGGCGTGTATCAACCAACAACGGGTATAAATCATAGGAACGCACCCTTTTTGTGGCTTCACATGGAAGGGTATGTGAGAAAACGTACAATCATTGTCCAGTTTTTCCACTATAATTGTTTCGGTATTTAGTGGTTCAGTTTTTGTTTGCACCTTTCATTTACTTCTGTTCTCGGATGATTTATAACAGATTATATGATCTAGCCTAGTTATATTCATTGCATTCAGGGATATATAAATGTATCCACTCTGACGTAAGACTTGTAATATTATTTGATACCATGATAGATGCGGCTTAAATTGTTTATGTTCAAATGACGTAAGAATTTAAATTCACGAACGGTTAATTGATAATTACATATATATATTCAAAACTTTCAGTTAGTCATTAATTGTTACTAATATTACAAAGGGCATAGTTTATTTTTTTTGTTTTTGAACGACCTAATCTCTGGAACTTGCGATCAGATTTGACAACTCATTTTTACACTTTATAACCCGTGTATTGAGAACGGCTATAGGATATCTAGAATGTGACTTGTTTAGAAAGTAAACCAAATAAAAATGAATTAAATAGTGCGGGTGGGCCGTGTGTCGCGACGCGGGGTATCCGGGTCAGATGGCGGGAAAACTTAAACGTGAAGGATATCAACTAATGTAAAATATAGGTGTATTTGTAAAAATAATTATATCTTCATCAATAGATTTCGTGATATTTTTAATTAAAACTGTATTTGAAACAAATTTTACTTCTAAATTCACGAGTCAGACAGTAGCGGTAACCAAAAAAAATTTACAGTCAGAGATCACTTTAAGTCCTTGAAGTAAAATGAATCTTAACCTATTAATAAAAAATAGTGAAAAAAGGTACTGTTTTTTTCCCCCACTATTCTCTCTTCCTAAATCGTCTTGTCCTAAAAAACATGATAAAACTTGACTTCAAACTACCATTACCCATAGTCGTACAACAAGAAAGAAGTAATATAAAGTCACTCCCGGATGTCCACTTTAAAGAAACTATTACTTCGAATAGAGGCACTTGACAAAATCCTTCGAACGGCCATTTTAAAACGGAAACTGCGCTATTCAAACGACTTACTCGAGCCAAGATATGTTTTACGTTTTTGGCGTGAAATGAATATAATATACGGAATTTTCTAACTGAAAAAAATAGACAGTTGAGCTATAATGAATACGAGCCAAATATCTTAACATGGTTCACGTAGGGTACGTATTAAGACAGGCTAACACACAGTCGCCATGTTTGTTGAACAACAGTATTAATAATGCGAATTATCGTTTAAGTTACTTACTTAACTTTTCGTCCAAGTAATATTAACTATTGGCCATTGGATTGACATTGAAATAGGAGATGTCCTTTTGGACAACCATATGTTAACTGTGCCACGATGTATCTGGATTGAAGTTAGAGGCAAAACTAAAGTAATTTTATAAAAATGTGTAGACCATTTATTTATATTTGTAACTATTACTCGGATTGAAAAAAAACTTTTTAACTTATATGGTACTACTACTAGGTTCTACCCGCGACTTCGTCCACGTGGAATAGTTACTTTGGGCTGAGAAAAACCCCGATTTTGAAACAGTCTTCATTGATGCTCCACTCCTATTGGTCTTAGCGTGATAATATATAACCTATATTATTCTTCGATAAATGAGTTATAAAATACTGAAATATTTTTTCAAATGGGACCATGGTTCCTGAGATTAGCGCGTTTAAGCAAACAAACCCTTCAGCATTATAATATTAGTATAGATTTATTGAGGAAGGTTCATATTATACCATTACCCTTACCACACAGACAAAAGTAGGTCAGAAAGTATGCCAAGTAAGAACGAAGTAATATTTTGGGTTAGCCGTACGATGCAACCAATTCGTGCGGCTATATAAAGGTACGCATATACTCGGAAGTCTCACTAAAGCATTTGCGTATAGTTAGTTAGCTTACGCACGAGTAGTTTAATTCGATTCGCGTTGTTTTATTGGCCTTTAAGCTTGGCAAAGATGTGAAAGCCCATAAGCTCGACAGCGATTAGTCAGTTCGAAAAAATGTGATGCAGTGATAGATATTGATAGCAGATGAAAGAATAGAGTATTGTTGAGAAAGATCGGACTATGAAAGTTTATCCCAGGTAACATCAGGGCGGTTCGGTTTCTAGGCCAATTCCCTTCGCAAACAGTCGCGGTTTAGGCAGATTTATTTAATTTAAAAAATGTGTTAAACATAACTAAATTCTTATTGTTTTAGAAATCTGCACTATTGAAATTATCCATAAGTTTTGTCGTTAATAAAATGAAAGATTTTGGTATTCACTTAATAATATATATCGGGATGATTACTAATGACCTGTGTCCGTACTACTGACTATTGTTGATCTGCACTAATGACTAGCTACTATTGACAATAGCCAATATTATTCAGTACTGAATACTCGATACGATATTGGTCGATTGTTCCACGAAGTCATAAAGATCACATCATCATGGATGACGTCATAGTTTAATATGTGGTTCGTTTTGCTTCGACAAATATATTGGAAATTAAACATTACACATTTCAACCTGAATGCCTTCAGTCAAGTTCCTTATATTTTTTACAGTGGACTGATTTGTCTGTGGGTGGAATACTTTTTCCGCGAGTGAAACTACGAATATAAGCTACTTTATTATATAGCATTTGGTGAAATAGAGTAATTGGGCTATCCCAACCATCGCACCAGAATCGGAAAAGTTCTATTATAAATTTTCATTTCCAACAAAATATCCGACAAAAGTATATGAGTTCGTTGAACACCGTAACAATAAATCACGAAGTTCAACACGACCGACATAGAAAGAACTACTAACGAACCGTGTCACGCCAGATGGTGCCTCGTTTTATACGGCCATTCTAACTTCTCCCAACGTATAAAGAGAAGCACGTGGAAATTATGTCTCCTGTATAGTGCAATGGCGAATCATACGAATATATCGTAAGCAAAATAAGCGTCAGCTGTAAATTTATTTTGCCATAAAAGCACTGGAAATATATTTGTATGTTCCAACAATGTTAGCGTACAAGCTTATTTTCTACCAGCTAATGCCCGTTGACTTCGCTGCTACATAAGAACAACTTATTTCTTCAGAATAAATTGAAAACTGACTTCAATTGATGTGAATCATCTATCAAGACGGTTTAGCTGTTAAATCGATCCATATGGCGTCACGGCCAGCAGCATGACGCTCTCTTATCTCTCTCGCCATCATGGGTGTTCCGTGATGGCAAACAATTTTTCCTGATTGTTATGACACTTACTCACCTTGAATGAATTGCCTGTGTACAATTTTATCTTTTCTGCTTACGCCCTATGGAAGAGCGTAATAATATTTACTCTGTATAATATTCTGATACAAACTTAGTACATATATGCCGGTGCCCGTGTCTTTGCTGTAGAGAAATAGTTTCGCTTTTTTATAAGGATTACCTATTTCTTCCGCATAAATCGGGGACTGCCTTTTATTAATATAATTATCTATCGAGATGCATTGGCAGTAAAATCGAGCCGTATGCCGTCACGGCCAGCGGTATGATGCTCTCTTATGCCATCATGACTTTCCCGTGACCGTAAACTTCTTTTTATTGTTACAACACTTACCGATCTTAAGTTTTATCTGTTCAATTTTATCTTTATTCTTTAGGCCTTATAGGGGAGCGTAATAACATTTATACTAGATAATATTCTGAAAAATGAAAACACATATAAATCTTGTTCAAATTCATTCAACCGTTTACTACATTAGCCCGGACAAACTAATTTAGCTTAATTTCATTTCTATTATATTTAAATACTAATAATTACTTAGCACAAGAAATAATTGTAAAACTAATATGTTTCCAAAATGAATAACTATTTCAATAAAAGTAATAACACATTCGCTATTTTAAACGACCTTTTATTTAGAAGGTTGTACGGTTTAATACCAATAAACTCATTTGAAGATACATGTTTTCATTAGTCAAAGGTATTAAAACTGCTAGGTATTAATTAATTATTCTCTCTAAAGCTCTTAAATTCATTTCAGCAATTTTGACCGCTTTTTGCTTTTATAAAGCAATTTATTTTAAACAAGTAATACTTCATTATACGAAAAACATTACTCAAGTGTCATCATAAAGCCGTTTATATGAAAAAATATTAAAGAATTCGTTTTATTGAACTGAACCGTAAGTCATATTATGTCAAAATGTCTAAAACACGCTGAACTAGAGTTGATAACTTTGTAAAGATTTTTTTTCGTCAATATAATATGCAAACTCTTAAATGCTGATAAAAAAAAACTCTATACTTACATCGAAATGGCCCAGACCTTGAAAAGTGTAAATAATAGTTTTTCACAGTGGAAGGATCTGGAATCGTCTCCCAGCCATTGGGAGCATGTTTCATATATACATATTTTTTAAATATTGGTACCCTTAAACGAAGCGTGAAGAGGCTTTGGCAAGACTACAGTCAATGGAATACGTCATTTTTGACCGTCATGAATTAAAAGACAAAATATAAGGAATGAAAAAACCTTGCAGTTCAATTTATAAATTTTTCAAGTCACCTATTCTAGTATGAAATAAAACAATAAAGTTCTCTTAAATTTTGAACAAGTAATTATTAGATATCCTTACAGAAACTATTATACATTTAATTTGAAAGTTCATGTACTTTTTTATACTTCAAGAAATATTTCCACATCGTTTTGCCCATCTTAATTAATATATACGATAATCTTCTATACATAAGTAGTTGATTCCCGCCGGTTCCTTTTTTTATATCATAGGAGGCAAACGAACATGCGGGTCACCTGATGTTAAGTGATCACCGCCGTCCATAGACACTAACAACACCAGGGGAGTCGCTAATGCGTTGCCAGCCTGTGTTTGGGGGAGGGGACGAGAAGAGGGTTTGGGAGGGGGATGGGAGGTGGGCTTCCGGCGCTATCACTGATCTAACGAAACGCAACAATGCAAGCACTGTTACTTCATGTCGGTTTTCTATGAGAGGGTGGTAGTAACCCCGGGCGAACCGACCCATTCGTGCTGAAGCCAATAATATCTTCAGCGTGGCTTTACCACCTACAAGATTTCGTTGAGTATTAGAAAATAGTAATATGGTCAATAGATTAAAAAAAGTTTGCCTAAAACAAATTATGTAAAACTTACTATTGAATTGTCATAGTGCTATGCTGAGACTTTCATTAGTTTTGATGTCATTGTGCCTAAAAAAAGCTGTATTAGATGTGGAACTTTTCATGGGCTACTTATTTTTTGCATTCCATTTAGCCCTTGCTTTTTATTTTTTAATTGAAAGCCTTTTAGTGCACAGCAAAGCGGGTGTGTATCAGCTAGTACGCTATAAATGTGATGTACGTTATACTTCCTATTATGCATAAATTTCTCATTAACAACTTGTCTAGCTGTGATCTCGTTGCTTTGTATATGGAAGAAAATAAAGCTTATAGGGGTGAGGAGCAAGTCCTTGTGTATCGCTATCGTTATTGAATAAAACCTCTTTTGTATATATCGGTTGTTGACGTTCAGATCTCGTTAATAAGCAGTATCGAGACGCCAACTTTTTGGTAGTCATGCACGTGAACGTCAACAAAAAAGAAAAAAAGGTGACATCGTGATTCATCTGTTTATCATCAAAGAATCGAGTCGGTCTGGTTGAGATTCATCAGCTAAAGAATCAAATCAAGAATCATTATCCAAGATTCGTGGAAGCTCAGCGGCCAGCTGCAACAGAGAGGAGATCACGAGTTACGTGCATTGTATCTTTACTGTTGTTAGCTGGATCTGAACGAAAACTCTAAAGGTTCTCGAAGACCCTTCGGGGTCCCCCAGTGTAGCAGAAAGCCACCATAAGGCATTTCGGCGGTGCGCATGCTACATCTTTTTGGTGCCGAAACCCGGGAGCTTCCATATAACGTTAATTTACGCATGGTATTACCCAAGAAACAACTCAAGATATACTACGTTTACTATTCTGTCTATCTAAGTATCTATTTCTTCTGTATTTGCATTTTAAAATTATTGTGAAATCAAATTATGCAATCATTTTTAATATTCGTTATCGGTGCATAATTTCATTCGGTTCACAGTAATTTTATTATTCCTTCTCGATCTATATCATAATACATTATCGTTAACTTAATATTAAAAATAACCAAAATCATATCATTTTACGTATAATTATTTCTTTTTTCGTCTTTTCGCCTCTTAGATTCATTTGTCATTCATTCGTTGCATTTTGAATATATTGTGACATTTGACATATATAGGCTACCACGCAGTTATCTAAAGCCGTTGTTTTTCTTATACAATATTCACTCAACTTGTGTGATAGCTTGTACAGTGCCTACGTGACTTTGTGTCATACAAATCGCTAATTCGCTTTTCGCCCCTACCATAGTACTTTTATCATAGTGCCCGTACCACAGTAATTTATTAATTTAATTTAAACGCATTAACGTTTCGAATTTAAAGCATTGCAATTGCATAAAAGGTGTAATTACAATACAAATTAATAATTATACTTTATTATTAGTTATTTTAGTCATCGTTTGTACCGTAATACATACTTATTTTCACGATGCCTTTCTCAAGTAAATATTCTAATCGTAAGTCAGTTACTTTAAAGAAATCTAAATCAAAGTCTGGCGATTGCGAGTATACTGAACGGGATTTACCGTCTTTGCGAAGGAAACGGACTATCGCATTTAGACGATTAACTAAAACTTTAGAAGTAGGCGTTTTAGCGGTAGATGATTCGAGTCAGCGCGATTTATTTCTATCGTATCACGAAGAAGTGAAACAAAATGCGGAGAGTTTTGAGGATGCTCATTTCACCATTCTAGAAATTCTTAATGATCCAGAACACGAGGATAATGAGATTCAGGAACGTTTCGATGAGATGTATTATAAAGTGATGGCGATCAGTCGTAACCTATCTAAGGATGATTCGTATCATTCTCATGGGAGTTCAACGGCAGTTAACATCCGGTTGCCAAAGATCGTACTGCCGACCTTCAATGGTGATATCAAAAAGTGGCCGGCGTACTTTGATACTTTCAATGCGTTAATTCACAATTCCGCGTCTCTTACCGATACGGAGAAGTTCCACTACCTCATATCATCTCTCAGTGGTGACGCGTTGACCGTAGTCAAACCCTTCCCAATGACTCATGAACATTATCGTGATGCATATAATGCCCTCATTGCGCGTTATAAAAATAAACGCGATCTAGCGTTCACATGTTGGCGGGACATTTTAAACATTGAATTCAACAACAATGATGCTCACAATTTTCGAAAATCACTTGATCTATTCGACGAAAATTTGAGCATTTTAAAAACAGTTAATTTACCAACTGATCAATGGGACTTTATTTTGGTGTATCACCTTTTATCGAAACTTGATCCGAAGTATCGTCGTGATTTTGAGGAAAAATATGCGGACGTTGAACTACCCACATATCAACAATTAAAATCCTTCTTACAATCTAAGTGTGTGAAGCTTTACTGCGTGACACTCACTTCATAGAAGCAGTTAAAATAACTAAGCCTCAACATAAAATTGCGACTGAGCAACTGCAACCTAAACACCGTAGTACATTCCATACGCTTGTTGCCGCGACTCCCGCAAGTACCAATAATAAAATCGAAAGCACTCCTACCACCATTCCATATACTAGCAAATGTTCTTTCTGTAAAGATTTTCATTCAATCTCAGCATGCTCCAAATTTCTACAAAAATCATTGGATGAACGGATGAGAATTACTACAGAGAAAAACTGGTGCTTTAATTGTTTGAAATCTTCTCATCAATTAAAAGATTGCAAGTCTATTTTTTCATGCCGCATGTGCAAGCGGAGGCATCATACCTTACTCCATCGTGACAAAGTTAGCGACACGAGTCAAACCGTGTCATCCCTGCTGACAAGTTCACCTTCGCACACGACCGTATTACTGGCAAATGCAATCGTGCAAGTACGAGATGCTTCAGGTGCGATGCAATAATTTCGTGCTTTGTTTGATACCGGAAGTCAAAGTAACTTTATTACGGAATCTGCGATTAAGCGATTGAACTTAAATTCGGCTCCAGTTGACGTCAATGTCAGCGGAATCGGAGGCGCAATGGCTCCTATCATCGGTGACGTTACTTGTGCCGTTGGTACGAACAACAAAGTTCTTTTTAATCTAAACGTGCACGTAATTCCAAGAATATGTGACGATCAACCAATAACAAAATTAAATACATCGGGGTGGTCACACATAAATTCTTTGCATTTAGCAGATTCTGAATTTGATATCCCAGGATCCATCGATATTTTGTTCGCCGCAGATATCTTCGCTGATTCACTTCTAGATGAATGTATTAAGGGGAATACAAATCAACCTACTGCGTTTAAATCGCTCTTCGGTTGGCTTCTATTAGGTAAAACTCATCTAGCTTCCAGTACGCCGGTAGACACATTGTTAGATATGTCGTTAGACATTAATAATGAAATGCAGTCATTGGTTCAATGTTTCCCAGAACTTGACTCTTACCCAAAGGCAACCCTTCTGGGTCCCGATGAATCTTTGTGTGAACAAAATTTTATAACTAATCATTCTCGCGATTCTTCAGGTAGTTACATGGTTCGCTCACCATTTCAAGCCAATGTGGAACCTATCTTCGAAGGATTTCGTGCTATTGCGATAAAACGATTCCACACTACTAAACGTCGTCTATCACGTGATCCTTGTTTACGTAACCAATGCCTAGAGTTCATGAATGATTATGAGAATTACACACAAATACGATTTTTATGCTCCAAGCCTAGCCTATCACCCATCAAGGAAATTTCATTACCTCGTTCAGTACTGTGTGCAGCTGTTCCATTTACAGACCTCACGAAAGTTGTGTTACACATTTACTTAAGTAAATTATCTAGTTACATTGTTCATCTGTGGTATAATTCAATTGTCGTTCTATCTTGGATACATTCCCATTCGTCAGGTTGGATCACTTTTTTGGCTAATCATATTAGTCATATTCAAGACTCGTTTACTGCAGAATCATTGTATCATATAGTCTCAGCTAACAATACTGCTAATGTGTGTTCTCGTCAAGAACTTCCACACAACCTTCTTCAATATACGTTGTGGCGGCCTTTCTGGTTATCAGAACCTGAGCGTTGGCCAATATCGAAAGAATTTCCGTTACCAAACAGCGATGAAGATAGTATAGTGTCCATTGAGGAACGTAGATTGGTTGCGTTACTTATTGGTGATGGGAATAAACACGATTCGCTAATCGACCATCTAATGACCCGGTTCTCCTCACTTGTAAAAATTACTCGAATCGTATTACATGTTAAACGTTTCACTCACTACATTATAAATCCAAGAGCACGCCAAGGAGGTACAATTCTATTTGATTTTGACAATACTCACTCACTGCTACTAATCGTAAAGTTCGTCCAAGACTCATCATTAGCTAGCGAAATTCAACGGCTTAAAACGAATCAATCTTTAGCAAAACCATTTCGAAGGCTAAATACTTTCTTGGACGAACAGGGTATTCTCAGGGTGGGCGGTCGAATATCACGTGCTGGTTTAGAGTTCGAATATCGACACCCCGCTCTTTTATCCAGTAATCATCCATTCACGTTCACATTCATCGAGTCCATTTATCGAAAGTATTGTCATACCGGAAAAAATATTACACATTATATGTTATTGCAACGTTTCTGGGTACTGTCTGGTAAACGGGCTAATCATCACTGTCTATCCAAATGTATGCAGTGTTTCAAAACGCAACTTAAACCATTAAAACTAAACGCTGTTGTAATAATCAAGGATGAAAATCATGCTCCTTTACAACGGTGTTCAGCTAGAGTAGCCGACTTACATCCAAACCCAGACGTGTTTGTCCGTGTAGATCAAGACTTTAGACCTAATCAAACGACTTCTTATCAATATATGTGAATCATGACTAGCTAGTACATTTTGTCCGTTTTTAGTCGTATCATTAGTTTTAGTTAACTTAGTTAAGAATCTATTTTTTATCTATTTCCTTATATTCTTCTATTTTCTTTGGAAAATACCATGGGTATTTTGGTGGGCGGTATGTATCGCTATCGTTATTGAATAAAACCTCTTTTGTATATATCGGTTGTTGACGTTCAGATCTCGTTAATAAGCAGTATCGAGACGCCAACTTTTTGGTAGTCATGCACGTGAACGTCAACAAAAAAGAAAAAAAGGTGACATCGTGATTCATCTGTTTATCATCAAAGAATCGAGTCGGTCTGGTTGAGATTCATCAGCTAAAGAATCAAATCAAGAATCATTATCCAAGATTCGTGGAAGCTCAGCGGCCAGCTGCAACAGAGAGGAGATCACGAGGTACGTGCATTGTATCTTTACTGTTGTTAGCTGGATCTGAACGAAAACTCTAAAGGTTCTCGAAGACCCTTCGGGGTCCCCCAGTGTAGCAGAAAGCCACCATAAGGCATTTCGGCGGTGCGCATGCTACACCTTGACTTACATATGTTCTTGGGGCGCTCGTTTGTAGGTATAAAATTATTTGTTAGGTCACAATTCGTTTATTTGCTATTATTGTTACAATGGTATTTTTGTGCAACCTAGCAGTGCTTGAACGCGACTGACAAGTATTTAATAGATATAATTTTAATTCAACTGTGCTGATGGACACATAATAAGCAGGGCACCATGCAATGTATATACGTAACCGTATAAACCTCTTGATATGTACAATTCATTACAATGACAGTCGTTATTCCGGTAATATGGAAATAATAGGGGATAAAGAGCGAAGGAGGTCGTCATCAAGTCATTCTATAAGCCAAGTATCGGATAACTGGGTCTGTGTGCTTTCTTGCACAGTAAATATAAGTTTCAATAATTCGATTTTTAATCTCATGATCGATTGAATTTGGACGTAACTGTAAAAGTTCTAGTATTATTCAATGTGTCTTGATTATTTACCCATATAGTCTACAAATTCGTTAAAAAAGTTAGGTAGCTTTTGTGTTTTTAACTGACGTAAAGAGAAAGGCGTTATAGTTTCAGTTGTATTTTTATAACTAACATTTGTTACGCCTGTAAACAGTCATTTATAAACCGGCCTTAAAAATTCTTTGTGGTTGTTGTTGATACGGAAAATTCGATACGGACTATAATAAGGATAAGAGCATCAAAATAACTACAACATTTCCATCTAAGTTTTGTTCTGTTAGGCCGCAAAATATTTAAAAAAAAACAAAATTATTAAAAAAATTGAAAGATCCGTAGAAACAAATATTAACGATAAAAAGTTGTCTCAATGAGATTTTTTGTCGCAAATTTATCGCTTAATGCTTAATCCATTCATTTTAATTAAATAAAATTTCTTCACAGATTGCACGTGACAACAACGTGAAAAAATATTTATTCTACGTTATTTATATGGGAAAATTTAATATTTTTGTTTTCCGAATGGTCTTGACAAAACTTTTCAGATTTTGTCATAGTATAAAAAACTTAACAGAAGTAACTCAGTTTAATCTTCATTTAAAGTTTCCGAGGTAGTTATCTTGACTGATCATAGGATACAAAGTTGTGCTACTGCTGTCATTTTCATCGAACTGTATTGTGAGTCGGATCACGCGCTCGATAGCCGAGCGAACGGGCGTAGTGAGTGCCGCGACGTGACTTGTCCCAGCATGAATATTTTCAACGACCTTTTTTGTTTTCTCCCTAACTTTAATGCATTCGCGGAAATTCTATAGGTTCTGACGTTTTGTCATGGCCTTAATTCTGAAGCCTTTAACAAATTGTCTTTTAAATAGAATGATAACTCACTTAATACTTCATTCGAATGACAGTTCAATATACTGTACCACTTTTATAGTTTTTATAGTACCTTTCTGAAAATTTCTTCAAGAGACGACAGTGTAGATTAATTGTTAAAATCATAAATTATGTATATTGTACACATTACCTCATATGTAGTCGTAAAACAGCTAACTGAAAAAAACCTGTAAATACCACGTCTGTTGCGTAAGGAGTCGCCCACGCGACTGAAACACGCAGCGTAGTTGGTCGCTATTATAGGCATTCACAGTTCGCCCCTCTCTACAGGGCTTGGTTAGTTAACCCGCCATCTGTCCCGCACCATAATCATAAGGTCTGCCCGCATTAATACTTCGTTTTCGTTTAGGGTACAATCTAACTTATATTTCATATAACAACTGCTCGACTCTTAATGGTGGATATTACCGTACAAATGTAAAAAAAATAAACAAAAATAATGAATTTGATAATATAGGACATATCATTTATTAAGTATTTACAACTAAATAATACATATATAGGAATAGTTGTTGTTAAAAATAAGCAAAAGTAATATTAGTGAAAAAAAAGATAGACTTGAATTAGGCGCGACCCTCGATCATATAGTATTGTCGGAAAACATAGTTCTTCGTCCTTTATGAAGGATGACAGAAAATAACTTAATACCCCTAAAACTTGAGGTAAGTAGTACAAGCATAAAATTAGGAGTCTATACCGTCAAAGGACTCCGACAAAATCTTCTTTTGTTAGCCATAATGCTAATATCACACCGGTACGTAATTCGAGCTGAGTGCAAAGTTTTCCACTTAAGTATTCCGAACTTGTGAACAGAATTCCGAGGAATTCACAACACAACACTTATTTGACTACCGTTAGCGCTAACTTTCTTACGCGATTTAATCTAGATCTGGATGTAGACGTTTCAGAAACTTTGTTAAGCTATTTATTATGTCGTTATTTGGTCTCAGTAATGTAGGTAATACTGTTTTGTGGGTTGTCGGTATTGTTATAATCTTGTAATAAAACATGTTTCTATGTTTTTTTATATTTTCGATATCCACTGAAGCAAGTATTGTGTTTAAAACTTACCATTTCTTTATCTGAATTCAGATACGTTACGTTGTTTATTTAAAATACAAATTTTAGAGCAGACAAATTGGAAAGGTATATTAAATATCCTCCTTGTTTAGTAAAATTATTATACCTATATTATGTAACAGCTATTCTTTTGTTTTCATAAGGTTTCGTTACGTAGACTAAAATATAATTACTTTCAATATTATTTAATTAATGCTTTTAGATTTTACTCTCGTTACACACATTTTGACGTGTAATGTATTCTAAATATTATATGTATATCTTAAAAAGATAAACCAGATCGAGTTTTTTGCTGGTTCCTTTTGATGACTGGGTTGTCTTCCGAACCGGTAGTTAGTTTTAGCGTTCATAAGTGCGCTCTTAGGGTCTAAACTGGATAAAGTATTTTTGATTAATTGATAGGTATTAAGGTTATAAAATGCACTTAAATGATAATGAGACATCTATCAATATCAACTTGAATAGTTTTGTTAGCGTATTTTATTAAATACAAAAAAAAAATTAAAGTTGAACCATTTGAATGATCACGATAAATACTGGCACACCTAAATAGTTATTTATAAAGAAGTTTTATTATAATATATACTCCACTATAAGTCACTACTACGTGACGTTGGAGCATATTAACTTGAATACCTTCCAACTAATCTCAGTGTAAATTAGTATGTGTAATTATTCGTCCATTGCGAATATTTACATAACATCCATTTTGCTATAACACAATACTCCAAATAATAATGACGCTTGGCGTAAGGCAATAAATTATAACAAATGCGTGTGGATCTGTGAACACAGCTGTATGTATATATTACATTTATAGCTACCGAATATGTCATTCAAACAGTTGAACGATCGCTTGTCTGTATAAATATACCATATATGGAGTTAGAAATAAACAGTCTATTTTACACATTCCGAGTCTTATTGTTACGCTGTCCAAATCAGTCTAGACTCCTACAGTAGTAAGTCCGAGGCTTACAAATTTACCTATATTAATTAGGTGTTCTAAGTATATTGTTACGCGTCAGTGTAACAGGCGGCCCCTCTAAATGCAACGGACAAAGTTGAATCCATTTTAAAGTTAGTTCCGTCGGGGCTTTTAGCGCAATAAATGCCTTCCTTCCATAGCTTTCTTAAAAGTTTCCTTTAAAACAAAAAGATTTGTTTCTCATCCTAGAACAAACGGCCATCTTAACAATCTCCACTGACTTCGGAACGAACTATTTTTGCAATTTCCAATCGGAACGGGACATACTTTTTCGTTTTAGTTACTCATTTCTTTCTTTAATCCGTTGTAGTTTTTCCTTGTTAAATTTTACGTTGAGCTGAAAATGGAGTTTGCTTCTAAAGTAACGAATTTGTTTTTTGTATGAATAGGAAAAACAGTATTCATCTCTTCCAAAAAATCATCAATTGTTGTACGTAAATTATTAGCTTAAAACGTATTTGTATGACCAATGTGTGTTACATAAAGACCGAATTAAATAAATTGATTCAATTTTACGTATAGGCGTTGGTATTGCAAATTAGTAGCCATACGCATCTCATGCGCTCGACGGCATATATCTCTGTTCTTTTTAAACATATATCTTTTAACTACGTAACAGAATATAGCCGATAATATCAATGTTATTTACACCACGTTAGTACGAAGCATAGACCTTATACAGTATATGACCTCCATTTATGTTTAGAAGATTAGTTAAAATACGCGTAACAAAAAATAGTTCTTCGCGTTACGAGTTTCTGGTACCAACTTTTATGCAAAATTTTAATCTAATAAAATATATTTAAATGAGTCATTAACGCTCGAAAGCATAACAAACAGACTCACATTCACATTTGTAATATTATCAATGGTATACCGGTCAATAAGAAATAATGTAAAGTACCTTATACCTATAGTAGCCAAATAAGAGTATCTTTAGCCTCGATGAACTGGTTTTTTTTCATCATTTCGCGTCATGACATATTGACAAGCGTAATCGACCGTATTGCGCTTGCGCGGCTTGCGTCAAGCTAGCGACGCTAAATAAAGTGGCCTGTGTATACCTAATATTGATATTATATAATGAGATTCTGCAGCCAATCATGTGTTTAATTAATTCATACTAGTGGGCGCCCAGTGGTCGACATTCGACCAGAGTTCATTGATTTTTTAAAGTTTGATCTTTTTTTTGGGCTAAGTAAAAGCTTTGAGTAAAAGCTCAAAGGTTTTCATAATGGCTACTCAGTTATTTGCCAATTTTTTTTCAATTATTTAAACATTTTAATTTTTTATGTCTAAATGAAAATTGAAATTAATTATAAATTTGAAACAAAAAACAGGCGGTTACATAAAGGTGGTAAGGCACTCAAACTCTAAGTAATCATAACTTTACGAAAATAAAGAAATTTATCGCAACTTATGAGAAATTTTTCAAATAATTTTACACATCATGGGTGGGTGGTATTTCAGGGTGATTTAGAATTAAATGTAGTTGTACATTATGAGGGATACTGATATGCCTAGTATCATCGTTTGAAAAAGTAATGGATACATAATAGAATCAAATGATGAATCCAAAACAACGATGTTTTTAATACTATTATAAACTTTTGAAAATGCATTCATTTTTATTCAAAATTCATCATCAACTGTACTAAATATGATTGCTACATCAGGATGAACTACCTTATTTTTATCACGGATATCTAAGTTATGGATTACTTTCAAGAGCAAACAAATTTTCTTATTTTGATTTTACAAAATATTTTTTGGCTCATTTTTTTATTGAATCATCGTTTGATGTGTGTAAACCATAAAAATACTAAGTATTAAAATATTGACATTGACTTTGGTAATATTGCTTTACTCTTATGACAACATGAAGCAAAGTGACATGAAGTGAAAGCAGTCGTGTCACCTAAAATTTTAACATTCATTAATACCAAAAACAATAATAATTATTTCAGTGGTTCCATAAATTTACTAAAGATAAATTATTTATCAATTAATTATTAATGTATATTATGAATTTACATATTATATTATTATAAAATTAACCTATAATTTGACCAGTTGATTTCAAAGGGCATTTTGTAGGTGGTAGAGCCACGCTGAAGCTATTTTGGTTTCAGCATGAATGGGTCGGCTCATACGGGGTAGTACTACCCTCTCTCAGAAAACCGACGTGAAGTAACAGTGTTTGCATTGTTGTATTTCCTTCGGTCAGTGAGAGCGCCGGTTATCCACCTACCCTCCCCCCTCCCCTCCTCTCTCCATCTCGTCCCCATACCCCACTCCCCCTCCACCGAACAGGCTGGCAACGCACTTGCGACTCCCTTGGTGTTGCAAGTGTCTATAGACGGTGGTGATCACTTAACATCAGGTGACCCACCTGTTCATTTGCCTCCAAAGATATTAAAAAAAATGCAACGTCAGTCATGTTAAACATATTGACAGGTAATTGGAACGTCAGAGTAAAATGACGGATGTAAAACGTCTTTTTCATTTACATATGTGTATATATTATGTAAAATTCAAGCAATAGTATGAGTTTTCACTTCTGTCGGCAGTCCTTATGACTGTCTCAGTATTTTTTCTGACCTCGAGTACACACAGTCTTGTCCTTGAAAATGTTCATTCATTAACATTACCTACAAGAAGTCCATTTGTGTCTGCTGGATGGAGTTAAAGATATCATAGATATAAAATTCTTTATAAGCTTTTCCCCTGTTCGCGTTTGAAGCTAAACGTGATCGGATTACTGAAAATCTTTCTAGTTTCAACGTTGCTACGGAATTTTCGGCGCATCCGATACGTTGTCGAGGAATTCTACACCAACAGGTAGCTCAGTTAGTTTATGTAGTGAATATCTCAGAGACAAATACCACACATTCTTTAAAAAAAAATCAATTTTCTTTCACTGTTTGTTCACTTTAGTGCTAGCAAAAAATGTATAGTCATTTAATGCAACAAAATATTTTACAATTTATGTTATTATATACTAGCTTATATCCGCGACTTCGTCGGCATCGTTTATACAGATGAAAAAACAAAGCACCATACCGGTTAGCTCACTTCTTCACGGCAAGAAATTTTTAAAACTTTAATAACTTAAAGTTGAATGAAACTATCATGATTTTTTAAATAAGGACCGAGAGTTTAAAGCAGATGTACAAATTCCTTGTCCCTCTCCTATTAAACTCTTGTGACAGAGAACTTACACAACCAGAGGAAAGTTTCAATTTTATGTCTGGTCGGCGGTACTTATACGCATTTTATAGTAATTCTATGCCATTCACCCGGCCTAAGGTTCACCAAACATTTTGTATATTTGCTTTATAACTTTACCTTTTCTACCGGATCAGACTTCATCAAAGGAACATGGTTTCGCTACTAGAACTGTTAAAGCAACCGTATTTCCGCTCAACCATATTTAGCCACCAAAACGACGTGATTTATCATTGTGTATCGGCCGGCTGCCTATACTACAGCTACTTAGAGCCACTCGTGACAGATTATAACTTGACTTAGTGGCTTACACTGGCTGGTGAAATCCTAAAGAAGGTACTAGACACCACATCACACCCTAAAACAATAAACACTGTTAATGGAACATTAAAAGTACAACTTTCAAATGAAAGCGATAAAATTAAAATGTTGTCTTAATGAGAAAACTAAATAACATAATGTTTAATTGGTCGTTGATTTGCTTAATAGTGTTATTCCCGTAAGTAATGAAATACCGTTTGTGGTAAAATAATTATTTTTAAGATAAAAACGTAAAACACGAATTTGTTATGTAAGTATTCTTAGTCACGGTTGTAATCCTTCAGTAGATTCCTCGCTCGCTTATATACCTGATAAAAAGGAAAGTTTCAACATTCTACAGTGCAATAAAGTTAGTTTACAATATATCGACAACGTTTAAAAAAATAGGAAATTTCAAAGCATAATAGTTTTAGAACTTCCAGGAATATTTACGATAATCAAATCGATCAGATTTTAATGTCTCACAGAAATTGCATCCTTATCTCTTTTTAAGAGTTTATACACGATGTTTCTAGAGAATTCTAGATGTTTCTTTTGTGTTTAATACTGAAGCTTTGTTTAATAGGTATTAACAACAATCTCATATTACTTTAAACATGCGTATTGCTAACTACATTTTAAACCCACTTTATCTATATCTATGTAATGCAATATCGCCATAGGACGATGACCATTCGCTGTGAGAATTTTCGTAGATGATTCTAAACTACATATTTTTTGGATTCGATCGATTTTTGCGACTTTTTATTGCCTAAAAAAATGGGCAGGTATTAGTTAAGATTTGATATTCTTCAATGATGGCCACACGAAAACTGTATTTTACCGGATAACTACTTTCATACGAAATGTGTAAAATCTGCCACAATCTTCGTACACCGGCATGTAGCAACGAATTTTTCGAAATTCGCGTACATTTATTAATTCATATTGATACCACTATCGACAGTGGAGGAAAACATCGTGAGAAAACCTGAACCTGAGAATAAGTTCTTGTAGAACAAACATAATTGAATAATATAGAACTGTAGATTTCTCGGAGTTTGAAATCACCAACACGTCGTGGGCTGGCGTGATGATTATTTCCCATACCTTCCTTCGAGAAGAGGCATATGGCCCTGCAGTGGATCTTATACTTTGTAATAATGTGATGCTAACTTCCATAATGATATATTTCCAATCGGAGTACTTGAGCTGGTTGGTTTATATAGTTAATTTACCTTCTATATAAATTAACACTATCAAAAACTAACCGCCATAGACTTCTGAAAAAGGGTCGTCTCTCGAGCATTTAAATCGTACGAAACGGCAGACTTTTAGGATTCAACTGACAAAGCAACTCTTCGCAAAGAGGTTCAAAATGTACTCGTTTACGGTTAATTCGAGTTGAACCGGCTATTTATAACATATCCCAGTGAATAATTTAATGTTGAGTAGAAAACAGTCGGTTGTAGGGTATGCTATAAGAGATGGACACTATATTATAATTCATTTATTTAGAGCTATGCCGATTGATGTATTCTTAATATATCTAGGAGAAACATGTCCTGGAACAAATTCGAAGACTAGTTTAAAAGATGTATATATTTCTCTCATACTCGATTCTATTTAATAAAGCGCGAGAGAGACAACCGAAGCTCGAACAGATTATACCTATATAAAATAGACGAAATCATAATTTCGTATTTTTCTCCTCCAAAATTTCAGAATTATGATGGTATTTGGCTATGTTTATATATTTTTCTGCTGTATATTATATTTATCTTTATTTTCTGAATCACCATCATCATCATGGACTGCTCTTTTCAATCCACTACAGGACATAAGCTTCCCTTTTACGTCAATCTTTTCTGTTTTGTGTCAGTCTTGTCCAGGCGTTTGCCACAAGATTTGTGATGTCATCAAGCCATCTTGCCATTGATCTTCCCAGACTTCGCCTGCCCTCTCTTGGACACCACTCGCTTAGGAACCTACTCCACCTACCATCACAACATCTGACCAAGTGATCTTCCTAACGCCATTTGAATTGGGTAATGCCGATTTACTGTCTTTAGTTATTTTTTCGGATATTCGGATACCTGCATTTTTTACTCTATCATTCAAGGTGATGCCTAACCTGTCATGCTCTATGGGTCGGTGTGCAACCTTCATTTTGCGTATTGTTTTCTTTGTAAACGTCTATGTTTCGACAAAATACGTAAATGATGCAACTTTATTGGGCTATTTTAGTACTTTTAAAAATGCAACAAACTGTTATATAATTTAATATATCAAAAAAAAATACATAACAACATACCGCTGATATAAAAGGATTGCATGGTATAAACATTTACTCTAGTTCCATTGCTCATAGATAAAGTAAAGGGATACGTTTTAATGAACCAAGCAGTCTAAAGGAATAATATGTACAAGCCTAATAAATACGTTTGTTAAAATATCCATTTTCAGATTTATTCCTACTTTAGTTAATACTAGAAACGATGACGTTAGTGATACTAGAGCCTAATATATTTTCAAATTTTTCTACCGAAGAAGTCTACTAAGAAAACTATTTGAGGCGTGTTGATTGATTATTTAAAACTCGCCTTCATTCGTTAATCACGTATGGTTCGTTAAGACATAATAACAACAAAAAAATATTAATAATACTTACTTTTTGAACAGGCATAGTTATTCTAAGTATCATAACATATATTACAATGAGATCTGTAGATGATGTAATTCTCGGTTCCAATTTTGTTCGGAGGATTTACAAATGTGCAAAATAGTGAAAGTACTTATCACTTGGACCATATATTATATGTGGATGAATGCCAGTCTGTAACGCGTTTCATTACAAAGCCACTGAAACAGGTGTGGGATTAAACGGGATTGTTAAACATTCCAATTAAAATTAAATTATAGTTTAAATTTAACTCTACGCTTTGAGTGAATGAATGAACAAATGGATGAATGAATTACGGATTCGAAATCAAAAATACTTAATTCCATTCATCTCTCGTGATTCGCATTTATAAATGAGAAAACAGTACTTCGGAAATCGAATCAAACAAGATCTCATTTCTTAGCAGAAACACATGCAAAGTAGATACGATTCACGCTATAATATAGCAACTATCTATGTAAATAAATCTGTATTTCTGTCTGTACATTTTAAGTACCGTTAGTACGATTAATAAAAAAAGTAGTGTGCAGCACTTACTACTGTCGTGTTGATATGGGAATACAAAAAATGATAACAATATAGCCTATCAGAAAAGAAACCGATTAAAATATGAATAAATATCATTACATATATATAAAAGACGACATGCGTTACAAAGATTTCTCTATCTATATTTTGTTCGTCTGGCTAATTGGATATATTAGAATGCCGCGCCGTAGGGCTATATTAATTGGGGTGATGTATTTATAGCATAGTTACAAAGAAATCCGTTTAATATGATTCTATTTATAAGATTTTATTTAATATGATTATATTTCGCTTTATATGTGGTATATCTTTAATAACATAAAAAAAAGGCAACTAAGAAATCAAAAAAAAAAAAATATCTCCAATCAAGACATATTAAAGTATGTGTAGCCATAAGAACTAAAGTGGCTGATGACGCAAATAAAGATGTTTTAATTGGCTTTTCTTATTATGATGTTTATCTGATCATCGTCTACTTACCCTTATCCAAACTAAGTAGGGTCAGCACAAGATGTTTCCACTCTCCCCTATCAGATGTCATCTCAGTATTCACACCTTTTACACACATCATTTTTCAAACAGTCCATCTGTACCTTTTTCGGTTTCCCTCTACTCCTATATTGATCCACCATTGTACTCAAAACTTTTCTAATTACATGGTTTTCATCTCTCCTCGTAAAATGCCCATACCATTTTATGTGGATGTTTATTCGATATACTGTAATAATATAAAACTTTTCTCAATAACGATCAATATAAACGCAATTTTTATTTCGTTGTTGCCAGATGCCAACTTTGATGGAGATCGTTTTTTAAATATATAGGTTATTAATTTATGGTTCGTCCTTTAAACCGTCATTTTTAACAAGAAATAAGAATAGAATAATACTTATTTTCATCATTACCGATATTTACCGGTTATCATTTTTATTTCCCTAGTTTATAGCGTTGTTGTAGAAATATTTATCCGTATAACTTGTCTTGACATATCGTTACGCATTTGTAAAAATCCGATTTATTTTGCTCAGGAAACGATATGTTTATCGGTTATGATCGAGAACAACTTTCTACTTTGAATCAGTAGCTTCTTTATTAATCGGTATTCTACGAATCGACGTAGCGTCTTTCAAACGTAAAATGCACAACTAGTTGCCATGATATTTGAAGGGTCCACTGCAATAATGATGAATGTACTTTGTTTTGAGATAATTGGGTTTTAAGTTTACAAATGGTGAAAAAAAACCCGTGTATACGAATATTAAAAACATATTTATTCCAAAACTGCAAACGATAGTTATGCAGCCCGGTATAAGGCAGGAAACCATAGCCAAACGCGCCTAAACTGACATAAGAGATTACTACGTCGGCATAACTGGGTGGTCGTCCGGTCTGCATAAACATTCAATGAAATAATGTATGTAGTTTTTTAAGTTAGTCTTGTAAGAACTCTCCTTTGTATTGGACAAAATTAATAAATTGTGCTTTTTAAAAAACTCCTTCGAGTATACCGAGTTTTGACTCGATATTACTGTGTTTGTAAACAAGATTACTAACTACATATGTCAAGTGATCGAATGACATCACTCACTTTAAATTAAATTCATTTGTTAATGATAGTTATTGTCAATAGGTTCACAGTCAATATTGTTCTACTTACCATCAGTTAAAGAACTGTCGAGAGAGTATTTCTTAGTATACGCATACAAGTATTCGCCACTACATGTACGAGTATATCAGGGAATGTTAGGTTACTGACTTTGGGGGCCGTAGTTATAAAGGTATCACGTCAACCATAGATGACGTCCCCTCATCATTTAATCGATCAATCAAGTATTAGTAATAAAAGCGTATACCTTAATCAGCAGATACTACTCTACTGAACATAGTTACTATTACATTCAGAGATGTGAACAGGCCGACGCTCCCTTCGCATTCTTCTGGCGCTACTTTCGTAGTGCGGGGAGGCTATATCAAGATTGCTCCTATTGTGGTAGCTTCCTTTGCCGCCCTTATTCAAGGACGTTTCTATGGGTGGATGTAAACATCCTTTGGCCATAGTTGGCGCGCTTGTTAGTCCGCTCTTGAGGCGGTCCGGCGTTCGCGCCTTTTTGTATTTTTGTTTGGTGGTGATGTGGGCGGGCCTACTGAGTGGCCGGGATGCTGCATAGCGAGCCTAGTCAACAGGGAGTAGGATCGTCTCCAGGAACGCCATGCAGGCCTTCTCGTCTTCGGTTTCAGACTGTCCCTGGATAATCGTGGCATCTTTAATCTGCCCGATGAATTTTTCGACCAGCTGTTGTTGCTGCCGGATTTTGGTCGCCGATCGTGGGGGCTTCTTTTTCTTCGTCTTCTGGGCCGCTTTTCTTTGAACAGGGGAGTCGTTCGCGGGGGCCATTAGATTGCCCGCGGCCGACTGCTCGACTATCACTGGGGCCATTTTTCTGTCCGTTTTAGGCACGGTATCACCGGTCCGGGCGACGGTACCTGCTCGACGGTTTCTAATTTTTCGCATAAATACGGGCATCGTAATGTGCTGTTTGAGGGGTGGGCGCCCCCGCAGTTCGAGCAAGTTACCGGTTCTCCCCTTGGGCGGTCACATTGGTGTGCCGGATGGGGCCCTCCGCACCGCACACAGGCTATCGGGCGATGACAATTATGTGAGGAATGCCGGAACTGTGGCGCCTGTGACACTGTGCCGGCCGGCGTTTCCCCCGCCACGCTTCGATGGTCATTCCGGTCGTGCTCAGGAGCTTGGTGACATTGTAAATGGCCGGTATAAGGCCAGGTGAGAACTGCATGATAAATGCACCTCGGTCTACCGCCGCGTCTTTTATAGGCTTGCCCCGCTTTAGAGGGTAGCGCGTAATAATTATGTCAGTACAAATACTTTTTGCTCCGACATGTATATGTATAATACGTGTATATTATATTATACGTCTAGAACATTTGATGTCGAGTTGAGATGGAGTTTTCGAGCGTTTAGATCTGTAATGCTAGCTAAACCTTATAAGACAAGTAAATAAAGTACTACAGAAGCTGTACGTCAAAAAAATGCGCACAGAAAAGTCTTTGTCTAATTGTTAAGAAAAATCTGAAGTAATAATTTATATTTTTTAGTATATTTAAATAAAATATATTATATATTTATAATATATTTTTTGCGACGCTGTTTTCACAAGTGTAATATTAATATTTGTTCAATAAACAGAATTTATGTATCTCAGATTTAAAATTGCGGGCAAAGAAAAAGAGTTGTTAATATTAACATTCTTACAACGTTTCTATGATTATGATGAACTGTAAATGTCAAAATGCTACATAATTAATCTATATAAATTAATATATATACAAAACAATCCAGGGGTACCTCTAATCATTATCATTACCTAGTATAAAGTCCCCTACCGCGTCTGTCCGTCTGTATGTTCGCGATAAACTCAAAAACTACTGAACGGATTTTCATGCAGTTTTCACCAGTAGATAAAGTGATTCATGAGGAATGTTTTGGTATATAATTTGTCAAGGATTTATTTCTAATCAGGGCGGGACAACGTCTGCCGTGCCCGCTAGTATACTATAATTTACTGCAAAAATACATATTTTAATTACACCGGTAATATAAATTTAAAAAACTCAGTGAGGCACATCACTTTAATAATATAAAGTTACAAAGGTCAAAGCACTTAACTTAGATTAACCGGTTTTATCCTAACTTAAACTGATTTTTTTTCGACTCAGATTTTTGCTTAGTCGACGAAACATTCGTTTACTCTAACATTTCTCAATTGAACGGACATTTCAAATCAATTTTCTACGGACTTCGTTAACTTTATCGACGGGCGAATCGAGAAGCGAAGAGATTTTCCACCATTAATTCTATATTGACGATTGTTATCGGCAATTATCATGAGAGCGGATCATTTTTTACGTTTTAATGACTTTTTAAGCTTTCAGATTGCTTCAGATTTTTTTTATCAGGTTTTATTCCAAAGTTTAAGTTAAAACAAACAATTGATGTTTGAAGTAAGTAGTTCTTTAGACGCGTGAGCAATTTTTGGTAGGCAAAAACCTAATGGATTCGCGTCACTGATGACCTTGACACGCACGTGACGTATTACCCTTACGTCGACTAACGTTGCGTAGTATAGCAGCCTTGTAAATGTATTAGTTATATTTTGTATTAAGTTTGTGCAGCCTATTATATTTTAGATTAATTAATCTTCTTACATATAAAAATCTCGTGTCACGGTGTTAATGTTCGAAATCCTCCAAAGGGTTGGACCGAGTTTTATAAAAAAATATGTATATTTGGTATGTATGAGAATAGGTCGTAAAGTATATTTCATACCGCTAGGTGATTAAGATGCAGCTGTCCAGATTTCTTTTCTATTTATTCAACAAAAAAATGTTATTTTATTTTTTAAAACGTTTAAAAAAATTAAAGATACCTACAACCCCAAACTTTCACCCTCCTACACCAACCTCCCATTTTTTAATCGCAATATTAGTAATTTTGCAACAACTATATTCAAACAATTTAGCGGTCGTTCGTATTTTAAACAAAATAAAATTATTTATGTTGATGAATGACAGATGGCGCTACGTCCACCTCATCGAAATTTCTTCCACACGTGCGTAAGTCATTCACGAGAGACGTTGCGTCAGTTTGACTTATAGTTTTGCATTTGATGTATGTCCGGGGACACAGCGTGTGCAAAATTTCGTATGGCTGATTTTAATTTGTAAGAAATTAACTGTTACCCGCGTCTTCGCCCGCGCGGAGTCTCCGAAACGGTTGTACCGATGTCCACGAGACTTTTACTAACAGATAACTGAAGTTGTAATAAGTAAATTAGGTAAATTAAAAGTTTTGATATGTAATTTCTTCAAGGCTTTTTTATTATCAGGGCGGGCCAACGTCCGGCGGGCCCGCTAGTAAACTGTATAAAAATGTATATAATTGATAATTGTTGCTCGGAGTGCCATAACATGTGAAAATGAAACTAATGTCAATGATTTAAATTCATGAAATTTAAATATTACAGACTATAATTTAATTAATTATTCCATTGTTTTGAGTTTTCAATTCTTTCGGCAGCTATATATATGGTATATCATTTAGTATAAATCAGTTATAAAATCAGTTTTCCCATATACGGTGGTACTACAACAACATTTCTCAGGCTCAGGTTTCCTTACGAAATTTTCCTTCATCGTAAGCCGATAGTGTCACCAGTTTTCAAATTAATGAATGTACGCGCATTCCGAAAAATACGTTGTAACATGGCGGGCTTCGAACGTGCGGTCATCGAATTGGCGTACCAATTCCAATTCCAATTCCAATTTCCAAAAATTTCATAAAAATTATGTTGAGTAGTTTTGCGTGAAATAAAACAAACATCTATCCACTCTCTATATTAATAGGAGGACTATATAGTATAGAATAATATATACTATAGGAATACAATATAAAACTTAATAAAAAAGATACTTTGTGTATCAGTGTGTACATACACGCAACTGAAGTAAGAATTCTTTGACTTATATGTATTAAATTATACATAAACTAGCCGGCAAGGGCGAACGTAGTCCCGCCCTGATAATAAAAAAAACCTTGAAGTTAGACATATGCTGTCGCTGACTTTTTTGTAGGCATTATCGAGCTCTACAACTTTTCTCTAGAACTCAATCATATATCTCTCATCGTTAAGGCCGCGTTGGTAAGAAACGTTTTCAATGAACCGTTTATTCTCCGACTTACTTTGCAAATCGGTCTTCCACAAAAAAGTCTTTTCATTTTTCAGGTTAATATATAACCTATGACACTCACAGATAATGTGACTTTCTATAGGTAAAAGAATTTTCAAAATCGGTTTAGTAGATCCAGAGATTACCCCCTACAACGTCACAAACTCACAATCTTTACCTCTTTATAATATTAGTATAGATAGTACAGAAAGTATAGATAGTACAGAAAGTATTGATAGTACAGAAAGTATAGATGAGAATGTTCATAAACTACATACTATACGAAGTCCCATTGTGCATATTTAACTGTACGTTTACTCATTCTTGTATACTACTTGTAAGCTTATTTAATCTATGGAAGCTGTAATCATTGTGTATTAATTTATGAATTGATTTTTGTATAATGACAACACGGTAACGGCGGTAAGACGTGAGATGAGTTTGAATATCTAATTTCTTTTTAAAATATTATTTATGGTCTAAAGTAACTTATGTTATTCCTTTTTGATTAATTCAAAAACATTGACGTCGAATAGTGGTTGCTAAGACTAGTTGTATATAGACATGAGTAATAAATCTGTTATTATTTCCAAAATCCTACAGTTTCACTGATTTGAATATCTGAATCTTTCATACTAGACCCAGACAAACACTTATACATACGCACAAATACATACCTATGTTTAACGCGTAACGCGTAACAAAATTATTTCCCTACCATGGCATAAGAAATTTTACTTCAATAAAACATAGCTTAGCGCCATCTAGTGCATTTCAATATCAAATTGATACCATATTAAGGTTCTCTCCAAGAAAAATTACTTAGATGTGACTGCATTCATATATAGATACATATATAAACGTAAATTTTATATATGACAGCAAGAGACACTATTATCAACAGTCAGGCACGCAAACACACGGCACTTGTCACCGCAAACCACATATTTGCATATTTGATTGAACGCATTCTCAATAACGTTGAATACACTCATTTTCAAAACATAATTGAGTTCTATTGATTGCTAGCAGCTACGTTTGGCTAGTAGATAAAAGCACTTAATTCTAAGTATACCATACATTCCACACATACTTAATTCTGGTTGATTGAATAAAAGTCGAAGCAGTCATAAGGACTGCCGACAGAGGTGAAGATTGAAAACAACGAAATAAATGTGTTCTCTTTTGAATGTTCATATTAATTATGGTTTGAATAACCAATATTTAAATTTCGGAATTGGTTAATTAAAATTATAAACATTAGCGTGGTTTTCGCATCTATTGGCACTCGGAGCAAATATTATATGCATTTTTATAAAAGTCTATTAATCAATAAAACGTATGACGAGATGAAAATTGTCAATATTACATCTACATAGGCCCTTATACCATGCGTCGCTAGTCTGATGCAAACCGCGCAAGCGCAATACCGCCGGTCATGTTTACATACGTAGCATGCCATGACTCGAAATCATAAATTTTTCTCCTGCCAAAAATACCGCTCCACGCGCTTGAAGTTTTCACTTCAAAAATAAATATGTCGCATTATACTCATCAGCAGAACCGTTAACAAAAATGTTTAAATATCGGCATCGCAATTGAATATTCAGATTATGCTTCAGTCACGAACAAAATCAAGTCGAATTTAAAGACACTTCATGTGTTAAATCCATCAAACCGTTTAGGCTACAGAGTGTCTTAAAGAAATAAACATACGAACATAAATACATACATTTCAATAACATTATCTAAAAAATCTGGTGGTAAGAAAAGTTGTTACAAGTTATAACAGACGATATATTACTTTATCGCATATTGTAGATCTTTTAAAATATATTTCATAGATATATCAACTTTTGATATCGTTGCGAAGTGATTAAAGTTTGACAGCTTCGTCTCTAATAATAAATAACTCACGAAATATTAAATAATTGTACAACACCAGAGTTCTGTCTCGAAAATACGAGTTTCTAAGAAATAAACAACTGATGAATAAATGTATAAACAAGAGGCTTTCAGAAAATTAAGAAGGTATGAAAAAGTTTGATAAACACTGGTTAATCAAGAAATTGGACGACAAAGCGTGGCTTATCACTATCGTTATCTCTTTGTTTATTCTTTACAAAGCCCAGTAGCTTGCTAAATAAATTTTGAAACCCTAAACCTGCAAGGGAATTTATTAAATTAAACAGATAAATAAATCCGACCAAATTGTTTTAGAAACCCGTTTAAGACATCAACGAAAATTGGAAAATTTCAAACTTTCATATTTACTAACAGATTTTTTGTCCCCTAATTTTATAAGAACTTTATGTATACCCGTCTTACGCTTGTTAGATGGAGCAAAAAATTCTATCAATTTTTATAGAGACAAGGGTAACCATTTCATTATGATAATGTTGGAAACAATTTTCGTAACGATTATGACCCTTTTAGTACCTTAAGTATTTGTCCGTGAAACTCTGAGATTGGTTTTATGGAATTTGTTTTAAATATAAACTTTCTAGTAACTTCTATTTATACACTAATTTAGAGACATTTAATGACAGATTGAAAATTGTTTATAGTTTGATATATCGATTAAACTATTAAACATATAACACACGGTGCTATATATTAAAGAGGAAGTTGTTTTTTACAAATATAATGCTTTATAGTTTAGTTTAGTTCAATGTGATCTAAATTATAATTGATCATGATCCGTATTATTACAAAAAAGTTACATACATATTGAATACTTGCTTTAAAAATGTTTGATTATAAAAGAGTATCTTACCCTTGTTTACAGGCGGATATCATTTTAATTTAAATATCCTGTAACACTTGTATAAGTTGATACTTCTTATTTTATTGTTGTAACTTATTGTATTTCTATTTACCGACGAAAGACGTTTCGTAATAAATTATTAGTTTCCTGGGTATAATTGATTTGGAAGAAATAAATAAATTACACAATTTTAGAGATTCACAAGTAAATCATAACTACTACTAAAATATCTGTATGTAATGGAACATTTTTGAATGATAAAATTGAATTGAACGAATGCTATTCAGAGCTGCTAACATAAAAACACTTACATAATATGCTTAGCTAGACCGCTTAGACACGCTTTTGTAATAAAGTACTTCAAATATGTGTTCAACTAGGTTTAAAATGTTAGGAACTGCTTAGCAAGATTCGTGTTAAACCCGTGTTCATTTTATTTTTATAATCAGACTATATATCTTTAAATGCTTATAAAAATAAAGAACGCTAAACAAGCAGCGAATTCAAGTTTTCTCAAATTGATTATAACGCCATCTGTTATTACAAACTCTAATTAATGCATGTTTTTAATGAAATCAATGAAATGAAAAAAATCGTGCCTATACAGTTTATTAACTTACCATTGATATCGATTTATGTCTTGATATTTCGACGGAACCCCGATTCTCAAGCTTCACTTCGTTGTTATTTTATAAAGGTTATCTAAAATAGGACCATTTAAATAACTGCCAGTGCTTGCGAAAATAATGCCGGTTATTTCTCTTTTAGAAGATTTTTTGTGTATAAAAAAATGTCTCTCATTCCTCGTCTGCTATTTGTATTTTTATCTAGAGTTAAAGGATTTCTTTCAAAGTTGATATAATATAGAATATAGAACATCTCAATCGAGATGAGACATCGTATTTATTTTATTATAATATACTAGCTAAGCCGGTCACGCGTTGCTATGGCTCATTTATTACCTGTTGAATTAAAATTATGATAAAGTATTTGGTGTTACGAGGTAATGAGTCTGCCTAAAACTTAATTTTTCTCAAATTAATCCAGTAAAAGTGAGGTTACGTAATAAATAGATAAACAGAACACGTGCACCATAAAACAAACTGGAGTTGAAAAATAAATTCAAAGTTAAAACGTAGCTATCTATATATGTTATATCTATGAGATATCTATAACAATCGGTCCTACAGTTTTCTGTCAACAAACTAATTTAAATCGCTGTTGGCGCGCATTATATATTTAGGTTTCCGAACGCACAAGCATCCCACCTTCCTTCGTTCCAATCACTTACGCTTCCATCTTACCGCGGACGCTACGAAAACGATAACTCCCATATTCAACGCAAAAATTATTGGAGTCACCGATCATTAATATTGTGAAGTTTAGTGTTAAAACCTCATAGACGCTAAAACCAATACAGTGTTGACAATACATTTAAATAACGCCGCGAGTGAAGTGCAATTCAAACCCGCCTCATCAAGACCGGTGAGTCCGCATTTCCATAATATTCGCAACCCCCCCGAACCAGCACCTTTACGCAACAAACAATTGCCATCTGTTCGAGACTGATGAAACTTATAATTAATAACAATAATCAACATTGACAATCTTTTAATTTGTAATTAAAAAATGTTGAGGCCATTAATCGAAATATAAATTATCCTATCTCTCAAGTTGGACTAAATTATACGTAACTGCCAACTTTCATTAAGATTGGTTGAGTAGTTTCAGAGTTCACTCTGGACAAACATCGTGACACTGCATTTTTATATATTTAGAAGGTTAGATAGATTAGTTTGATATAATTGTTATCTATCATGAAGCCGAAAAAATTGTTTTTATTCGTGTGAACCACATTATGATCACCGAATCCTAAGAATTAACTGTAATATTTGAAAAATTCTCTTTGCTTTTCATAATAAATTATACTAGCTAAGCTAAGCTAAGGACTAACTTCGTACGAGTATAGAAGGAAGAAAATGAAACCAAATATTTTTTTATAGAACTACAATTTATTAAAATAAAATTTGCAATTAAAATACAGGACATCCATCTGTCAATATGTTGGAAGATCTCCATAGCGTCTGCTGTGTCATTTACTTTTTTATATGGTGATTTTTTTATTGAAAATTTACTCTTTTCGGTTAGATTTTTAAATACATTTAATTTTTTTTATGCCCCAAAGGCACTGACTCTCAAGTTTAGCTACCAGAATCACGTATCAGTTATGAGAATTATTGTAAGTATTGGTTTCAAATATAAAAAAAATAATTAAACTATCCAACTAATTCACAGGTAGAAAGGTAATCTTAATATGATACAATAAAAGCAATCCGTTTACCAATATGCAAAACTGTGTAGATAAAATCGCCCCTATTAAAGTTGTAGTGAAATAACACGTCTCACTGATTCTTTAGGGCTTAAGCATATGGTATTACTGTAAGCGAGTTAATTTTTGATATGCTTAAAGAAACAGATATACTGTATACAGGATTTGTTATTAAACAAAAATAGAACCCGCTGAGCGAATGTTGACGAGATCACTATATACACACTATTATATTCTAAATAGACTATTAATTACACTGTTACCATAATAGCTATATATTTATTGCAAAATAATAATAGAAAAAGACATCAAGCGATAGTAGCTCAGTTGGTAACGTGTTAACATATTGAGCCGATCGATGTAGGTTCCAATCTTCGCGACTGAATCAGATCTTTCGATGAAGCCCGCTTAGCTACTACCATCTACAAGTTCAAAATCTGCCGACATGCATCTTATGGTGTCTTTTGGCAGCTGCACTTGAGAAACAGTCTTCTCTATGCTTAGCGTGTTTACCATCTTGCCACATCGGCATATAACTACAGATCAGATTCTTGTCAAACGCTAAAAATTTATAAAGTATTAAAAAAAACATCCCATGATTCATATGACGATAAAACATATGAATTAAGAAAACAATTTTCAAGAGAACGAAGTCATAGGCACCAACTAATTAATAAGAACTATGTATATAAATAGAAATAAATGTTTGTATATATCTGCATGAAAGTTAACACGTCTTACTGTTCTTCCATGGAAATCGTTTTTATGTTATCTAGTTTGTATTTGTTATAAATCTAATACTTATAACAACTAATAGCATTTACTATAAATAATAACAAATACATGCAGATTCGCAAGTAAATCGCATCAAATCTATAGAAATCCACGGAATTTGAATCCGTTCCGAATTTTCATTCGCATAATAATACAGCGCACTAACTCTTATTATTTATTAATTTTTCTGTTAATTACTTTTATTGCACACCGATACGCTGCAAGCTAACAACATAACCGCATCCTTAAGTATAAATTAGCGGCAGACCGCCCGTTTCCCATTGCGGTTACAACAACGATAGGCTTAAAAACTAATCAGAAAATTTCCAGCGACAGAACGTCGATAGTGATCCCCAATTAAATGGGGATAGATCCTTTGTGATCCGGGGCCCAGAAAGGTGCACGTCCCAGGTATTAAAATTAAGCTCGGCGTGCTTGCGAAATACTCGCTTGCAGTCGGCCATACCTCTTTTTTTGTTGATTTTATCACTGCTTTCAGAGTTCCTTACCAAAAACAAAAACCTATACTATCAGTCTTACTTTTAAAAAGGCTGTACCTTTACCATTTGTACCTAGGTAGTCAGTTGATATTTCAATAGAGCTAAATCCAATTTAGTCGGTTCTAATATTTTATGTTATTTTCCAAGATCTTCAAATATTGTACATATAAAATATGACGATATAAAAAAAAAAACTAAAAACCTTATTAACGGCCAAATTTGAATTTCGTTGTTGGTGTATAAAAACTGGAAACCTTAAGAAAATATTATACGAAAGATTAAAATTGGATTTAGCTCATATTGAAATGTAACGACGACACACTTTTTTTCTATAAAGTATTTTGTTATGGTGAAATCTATATATATATATATATATATATATATATATGTATTTGTATATACAGAGGTGTTCATATAACTAGAAACGTTTATTATGAATAAAGAAAGTATAACTTCAATGTACAAATGTTCGTAAAAAATATATACATTCAATAATTAATAATTATGCAATAATATAGCCGCTCAAATAAAAAACTCATTAAATGCATAAAATATAAAACATATCTTACTTTTAATTACAAAATGAGTCTTACACATGTAGGAGTTTATTTTCTGTTACTGGTCGCTTGGACGCCTAATTAGAAACATTTAAAAAAAGCATCCATTGCTCGTTCTTTTTTTTTTGAGAATAATATTTCTTTCTTGGCTTTTTCTATTATTTTGGCAGCAATTCAAAATTTTATCTGAATTTTATTTTGTTCAAAATGGGCAAAAATAAAAGTTGTGACGCGTCAACTAGGCAAATAATTGTTAATTTACATATAGATCATAAGTGGGCGTACAGAAGAATAGCTGATCATTTAAATTGTTCTGTTAAAAAAGTTTTTAATGCAATTGATCATTATAAAACATATGGAACTGTTGAAAATGTTCTTAGAAAGGCTCGACCAAGAAAAACCTCTCCCAAAGAAGATACACTAATCGTTCGTGTTGCTAAAAAGACCCAATTAAAGACTCCAACCAGATTAAAAATGATTTTTTTTCGCCTGATGACCCAAGAAACATCTCGTCAAGACTGATACGCCGAAGATTAGTGGAAGCTAAATTGTTTGGAAGAATCTCTTGAAAGGTACCGCTTCTTACCAAGCAACACCGAGAGAAGCGATTATTATTCGCTAAAAAATATGTTAATTGGACGGTACGAGAATGGAAAAAAGTTTTATTTTCAGGTGGCAAATTCCGATGGAAAGCGCTATATTAGACGTCCTGTAAACAATGCTTCAAATTATAAATGCACAAGGAGTATAGTCAAGCACGGTGACAGTAACATTAGTTTGTGAGTGTTTTTCCAGATGTTGCGTAAGACCCGTTCAGAAGATTGAAGGTACAATGGATCAATGGCAATACAAAAATATCTTAGGCCATACAACGATTCCCTACTCGGACGATCATTTGCCTGTAACCTGGATTTTTCAGCATGACAATGACCCTAATCACACGGCCAATAGCGTCAAATGTTTCCTTAGCGAACAGCATATATCCGTTTTAGACTGGCCAGCAAATAGTTCGGATTTAAACCCGATCGAAAATGTCTAGCATATTATTAAAAAGAAAGTCTCAAACAAATGTAACACCAGTCAAAACGACCTATATGAAGTATTTGTTGAAGCATGGAATTCAATCCCCGTAGAAAAATGTATGAAATTGATTGAATCAATGCAGTGCTGTTATTGGAAATAAGGGATACGCCACTAAATATTAATTTTAACTATTGGTAGTCTGTGGATAATAGCTATTTCGTAAATAACAATACTAATTACTAATACTTAAATATTGTTTTTTATACTTTTTTGTTGTTGTTTCTAATTAGTTGACCATTATTGTTCATACCTTAAAACTGATTTAAATGTTTGTCCGTAATGTAATATTGAAACTGCACTTGTGTAGTGGGATTTATATTGTTTTTCTAATAAATGATAAATCGTTGAACATATTGTTGTCTTATTTATTATTTAATTCCCAATTAAAAACGATTGCGGTGAAGTATCTCACATAATGTCAAGGATGATTGTGTTTCCGTTGGTAGTGTTTGTAATTACACGATCACCACTATATATATATATATATATTTTTTTTTCTAACTGGACAACGCTGTTAACTTTAGGGGCTTTTACAGCTTCACCGAACTACTAAGTCGAGCGCTTAAGACACACGGCCGATTGAAATTATATATAATATAAAAATCAGTTGCCGAATGTATGTAAACGCATCACACTTCAGAACAGCTGCACCTATTTGGCTGACTGTTTTTTATTTACGTTTATTATTAAGGACAAGTTTCTATTGAAAAATTTCCCTATAAAAAGTGAATGAGACAGTACGCAGCCGAGAGATCTAAAAAAATATCAACAGAATGACTTTTTTTTTTTTTTTTTTTTATTGTAGCTCGGCAAAGTGACTGTACTGTGCCTGATGGGAAGCACAGTACAATCCAAAAACAATGGCGACCACCGAAAGATATACTATCCATCGCCGGTCGCCGCTGTCATGCCGGCCTGAAAGCGACCCAGTCAGGGACAGCCCCCCCCCCCCCCTGTTGCTGGATATACACCGGCTGATCCCGGAACGCGACACGCCCAAACGTGCCACTATGGCGGGTGTTCCACCTGGTGTACGGTGGTCGCGATCCAGTCGGGTACAGACACCCTACCACCCCGCAAATGACTGTAGTTATTCAGTTGTCAATGTATCTCATGTTCGTAAAAGGAAGATTAAGTCTTATTTTCTTCATTAGCAAACCCGTGCGAAGCTATAGCGAGCATTTAGTTCTGAATAAACAAAACCAAGTTACCCGTACACGTTCAAGGACCCCGTATAAAAACATTTCAGTTCAACATTTGTTTTTGCTTCTACTATACGAAGTAACAACAAACATGGTGTTCTTAATATGGAAATTGGAAAGTAAAACAGCAAATAATAAAGTCAAATGAGAGTTGGACTTCGTATAAAATTTCCAAACCTCAAAAAATTTAGTTGTTTTATAAATACATATATTTTGTTGTTGAACAGAACTCTCAAGCCTCGAGCACGATTAACACTTGGTTGACTTTCTATTCGAGCCTGTCTGGACCAGGATTAAACTACCCTCTTCCCGTCCATTGCTTATTCAACGTTAATATTTATTTATTTTTGTTTTATATATTTAGCACGTAAGGAAAACTGAAAAAGGTATGGATAGATTGCGTGAAAAATTATATGTGTGTAAAAGTTGGGAATACTGAGATGACATCTGACGGGAGAGAATGGAAAAGAAAATATGTTGTGCCGACCCTACTTAGGTGGGATAAGGGTAAGAAGATGTAGATGATTTTGTATATTTAGCACATCAATATTATATTTATATCAACATAAAATTATATATAATTAGTATTAGCCTAAAACCAGGTATGCAGGGCATTTATATTTTTATAAATTTATTTGAATAATCATCTTATAACTTAAACCTAAAGTGTTTGAATACAGTAGGAAAAAGTCAATCTATAAATGTTGTCTATAAATAATCTTACTTTTGGTAGAACTAAAATAATTTCTATGCTTACTATAGATGGTCATAACACCTAGTACATTCTTATTTAATTTAAGTAACGTGGTTATTCTAATGAAAATAATGTTTTTAAAACACTCTTTGTCGAAGTGCACTGGCAAATCTTTCGCGATAAACTCATGGTTAAAGGCCGGCAACGCACTTGTGACTCCACTGGTATTGCTAGTGTCTATGGACGGCGGTGATCATTTACCAACAGGTGACCCGCCTGTTCGTTTGCCCCCTATAATATATGGAAAAAATGGTTGGACAGACACTTAAGAAAAGGCACAGATGCCGTATAAAAAAATTAATCGTCAAGGTTTTGTTCAAACATTTTTCCCTTATTATTAAGACAGCAGTAATTTTATTCATTCTTTGTTCACAATTATCTTGGTATCTTCTCTTACTAAAACATAAAATATACTTACCAAAAATGTAATCAACAACCCTAAAACTCATCCATACAAGAAAACTGTTACTGTCAATTTTTATATATATTATTCTTCTGTCCGTGTGTATGGGACTGAACTTCTCGTAACAGATTTTGGTGCAATTTTTTGTGTCTGTTCAGGTTCATGTTCTATATTTCACAAAACAAATAGTCAATACATAGTTAATAAAACTATACGAGTATAATTTAATTTCTCACCTGTTTCCAGTGTATTGAGTAACTTTATTAAGCACACGGTGTTTTATATAATGAAAGGTTATAAACATTACCGGTTGCATACATCAAAATTACTCATGCGTTATCAATACGCCAAACGCGTATCTCTCTGTAAACTGGTACGTGACCAAATTGAAGCCACACCGTTCTTCAATACCATTATATAAAATCGGTTAACGCGATTTTCATTTCATATGGCCTGATCTATGTTTAACGATCGGTATTTATGGGCCGATTTGGCAATAATCTGTTACTTTGGTGCTATTTTTATTTTAGACGAAGTGCAGATATCATTTATTCTACAGATTATCTGAGCAATGTCTAGATTAACACGTTGACTGCCAACAACGAGATATCTTGTAGATTGTGAACATGCCTAGGATGACCACTACGAGTTATCTCGTCCTTTCTTTAGTTGCCATATTTGTACAGCTACGAGCAAAGTCGTAATATGTCAGTGTAAATATAGATCGGTGGCTTCAGAAAGACGAACGATATCAAGTTTGGCTTATATGAATTTGTGTTGGAGTTTTAAATATTATTACTAAGTTTCGAAAATATATCGAGAACGGATTGACTAATTTCGATGATTTTTATTGTTCATGTGTCACAAGATTTGTCACAGGGAGTCGATCTAAGAACACCATAAGAAGCAAAAAATTTAACAGAGTGTAGTGGGATAATACTACGCAAATCCCTTTAATTCGCTTCAATAAAGCAAATGACTTCCTACCACTTGAATTACATTCATTTCAATGCGATTAAAAGACTTTTTATTTTGATTTTTGTACATTTATTGAACTTAATTTAGTTAGTCAAACTAAGTAAGTCATTTTATCTTAATAAAAAACTGAATTTAATTAAGCTAATAAGTTAATACAACGTTTAATGATTCTGAGGCGGTAAGAAGATCACCGGGTCAGCTAGTTTTTAATAAACTAAAATTTTTCCCATAATATTAAATGAATATCTTTTTATTTAATTTTTTTCTTTACGTTAACCAATTTCCTACCTGAGGGTGGCAACTCACCGCACAGTTTTTTTTCTGCTAATATAACACCAAAATTCTCCAAATGGATGTATCTCAAAAATTATATCGTAATCAATAGAGTAAAGAATAACCGAACACATTACTAAGATCTATTCGGCAACAAAAACCGCTTCCAGCAAAATCCTATTCTTCGAGCAAGCCATGTGATCCATATTTGATCTCTTACGTTATTAACGATGGATAATTCAAATCCTCGGTATCACCATAACAATACATCAGGGGTTGTCAATGACGGATCAGCAAGCAGGTCGCGTTTGCTCTCAGTGGTGGTACGTGACTGGACTCAATCTGAAGCTCGCGAATGCTTGCATACATCGGAGGCGGTTATTAAGCTATTTGTCGAGATATAATATTTGTTTTGTAACCCAAAATGTTTTATTTCTATTTTGGTCGGTCAATGTATCACTAGGGTGTCTGTTATTTACCAAGTTGATTATTTTTCGTGTGATGGCGTCTAAACTTTTAATTTATCGTCGAAAAAAAAATTCTAACAAAAAAAACCCTTAGCATTCATAATAGTAATAATAATAATGTCCTTAAGGAGGGAGGGGGAGGGGACGTGAGATGGGGGAAGGAGGAGTGGAGAGTGGAGGTGCGACTCTGGCGCTCTCACTGACCGAACGAAACGCAACAATGCAAGCAAGCACTGTTACTTCACGTCGGTTTTCGACGACCGAGCCGACCCATTCGTGCTAAAGCCAGTAATGGCTTATACATTTCCTATTTAAATTACACGAGATTGTGTAACTTTATACAATTATTTTTTTCTTTTTCTTCAACAAAATGGCTTAGAGCAATAAGACAAAAATATTTTTATAGAAAAATGAACGCCCTACCAAAAAGCTCTCTTATAATTTTTCGATTAATGCACTCCTTCAAAAGTTACTTGAGATGAAAGTTGAATTCGAGTAACTTTTCAATTGTTTATATTATGATTCATTATTTATTTAACAATTTTATTTATTTTTTATTCAATTTATACTTTTAAACAGTAATCTCTATTATACTTTGTTTTAATATTTTACATATCTATACTAATATTATAAAGCTGGTGGGTTTGTTTGTTTGTTTGGTTGAACGCGTTAATCTCAGGAACTATAGGTCTGATTTGAAAAATTCTTTCAGTGTTAGATACCTCATTTATCGAAAAAAAATATCATCGTGCTAAGATTAATAGGAACGGAGCACCAATGAATAATGTTTCAAAATGGTTTTTTTTTTCCTTTTGAGAGCTTTCGCTGCATTGCATCGTTAGCACAAAGTAATTATTTCACGCGAACGAAACCGCGGGAACAGCTAGTTATTAAAAAAATAAATGTCAAACTTAACTGTATGCCTTGGCAGATAGAAGATCACAGGGTGTATATTTTGTCTCTATATCGTGTATACTTAAATGTATATAAATTTGGTACAAATAAACTTCATTGCTATTATTATATACTAGCTGCACCCGCAGCTCGGCACACGTTTTTTTTAATTGTATTAAAGAACTATAAAATTATGAGAGCATGTACAATTATAGAAATTCTCTTTAAAACAATTGTAAGTACGACACGCACGCCACTTATATCAACATGTAACACATTAGATATATAAATACTAACAGTGTATTAAATGAGGTTTATCATCAGTAACATATTTGGAACATTAACCCACAACATAACTATCTCAGTGCTCACTTACACTGTATAATTAACTAATGAAAAAAATGACTTAAAGATAGATGTATGTATATAGAAAGAATGGTATAATATGCCCATATTGTCAATAAGTAATACGTTTATGATCGAATATCTTATTAGAAAGACCTCTTCCATCTTCAAAATTACTATTAATAATTACCTAATCTTGCCATAAATACTGAAACAAAGAAAAAAATATTTTCTATTGCAAATAACATTCATTACTTTTACAGTGTGTTAGTTTAATAAATAAATATAAAATAAATTTTAAATATAAAAAGCTTATTCGGAGTGGTCTCCATTGGCTGCAATACAGTCCTTTAAACGTTGAGGCCAGTTATCAATAGAACCACGCACTATTTCCATGGGAAAATTCTTCACTGCCAATCGTACGGATTATTTTAGGGACTCCAAATTATCATGGCGTTTAGAGCAAGCCGTACTCTCTAAAACTGACCATAAATCATAATTCAGTGGATTAAGATCGGGACTAGACGACGGCCAGTCTTCTGCTCTGATGAAGTCCGAAACGTTCGTTTCCAACCAAGACTGCGTAGACCGAGTTTTATGATCATTCTTGGTTATTCAACATGGTGTTGTTGAGGGGCTTCACTACTTTCTCAAGAATGGTATCTTGATACACTTGTGCCGATGTTTAATACCTTTCTCACAAAAGTATAGCTCAGTCACGCCTTCATAGCTAATACCCCACCAAACCATCACTGAAGTCGGATAGTGCCCACGTTGCACTCTGTCGACTAACTGGGAAGTTTCCTTAGAGCTTTGAGCATAAATACGGTCATTTTGTTTGTTAAACTGTTGCTCAATTGTAAAAAAATTCTCTGTGACCCCCCTTTGCGTACCGTTTCGGTAGTTGTTTCGATTTTACCACCCAATTCTTTTTTAAATTATCAGTTAAGAAATGACCAGTACGTCTCTTATAGGCTGCAAGTCCTAAGTCATCTTTTAAAATACGCGATATGGTTCTAGTTGCTATCTTCATCTTCCGAGATAAAATCTTTTGTTTTCGGACTGGATTTCTTCGAATTCTTTCCCTTACTGCTTTGACCACTTTTTTCGTACGACCACTAGGTGGACGGCCAGATCTTTTTCTGTCACAAACAGAGGTCTCATTGTATCTATTAATAGCCCGGTACACAAACATTTTACTAATATCAAGCGTATCGAGAGTTTTAAATATTGCATTTGGCTCTATACCTACTTTGTGTAATGCAATCACAGTGATTCGGTTCCCTTTATCATCCCTCTCCATTTTAATACCGCAAAATATTGTACAATGTATTGGCGCCAAAATGAGAAAACTCAATGAATAATCATATAAAAATGACAGATTCCAAATTCAAATTGTAACGCGCGCCACCCTAGTCTGTCGAATCTTGCGCAGCTCTAGTGCACCCTCTCCTCTGCGTCCCTGGCCACGCGCCCGCGTCCTTCAATCGTCCGGCAACCGTGAACACGCGTGGACATATTGTTGAACGTTAGAAAATGTAATATTTTGTTTATTTTTAATTGTAACAGTATTTATGGCCAGAGTAATATAAAACTTTATATCTGTCTAAAAAGTTTTTAATATTCGACAGTTTAAATAGTGCTTATTGAACTGGATACAATATTCTCATATGTTACTATGGTTACTAAGTTATGTAGACGAAAGCGCGGTAAATAAAACCAAATAGCCGCCAAAATTGCCAAAACGACAATATAATTCAAATAACATACGTAGATACAGATATATGAATTTCAATTATATTTATTTTTGGAGTCCAGTACAACGTCTTATGCACATGTTTACAGTGAACAATATATTTTTGCTAAATTTCATGCGGACGAAGTTGCGGGTAAAAGCTAGTCTAAAATAGAATAACCTAAATTACTTCCTATAAGGTTAGCTATCTGTCAATGAAAGTCCCGTGAAAATTGGTCCAACCGTTTTGGAGATAGTACTGCGGGCGAAGCCACAGTTAACAGCTAGTCTAAATAAAAAATGACTGAATTACATTTCATACTGTCCGCTATCTGCCGGTGAAAGTCCCGTAAAAATCGGTCGAACCGTTTTGGAGATAGCACTGCAGGCGAAGCCACGGTTAACAGCTAGTCTAAATTAAAATATACTAAATTACTTGCTATGGTGTCCGCTATCGCCGGTGGAAGGCCCGTGAAAATCGTTCAAACCGTTTTGGAAATAGCATTGCGGGCAAAGCCACGGTTAACAATTAGTCTAAATTAAAATAAAATATATTATTTGCTTTAATCTCCGCTATCTGCCGGTGAAAGTCTCGTAAAAATCAGTCGAACCGTTTCGAAGATAGCACTACGGGCGAAGCCACGGTTAACAGCTAGTCTAAATTAAAAAACACTAAATTACCTTTTATGGCGTCTTCTATCTGCGAGTGAAAATTTTGTGAAAATCGGTCTAACCGTTTTGGAGTTAGCATTACGAACGAAGCCACGGTTAATGGCTAGTCTAATTTAAAGTAGCCTATATAACCCGCTATAATTTCAGCTATCGGCTACTGAATTTCCTGTTAAAATCGGTCCAGCCGTTTCAGAGACTACCCGGAACAAACAGACAGACAGACCGACAAAAATTTTAAAAATTGCACTCTTGTTATCAGTGGCGTGTATACTTTCATACCTAATCAGTTTTTTTTTTATTTTGATATTACATACAGACACTTCATTTTTATTATATGTATAGTTTTCTTAAATTCGCAAATATGTACGTAAGTAAAAATGTATAATACTCTAGAATACTCGGTAAATTGTACCAGATGAGTAGTTCAGTTACAGAATTAGTTAAATATTTGAAGAGTCTGACTTTAGTGTTATGTCTTGGGTATATCTTGTCGTATAAATACGAAATAATAGGAGACAATACTATTACATATTTATACTTATACGACATACATGTAGAATACTTACAAGACAGTCTTTTGTTTACTACTTGGTCTTGTGTTACCTAATATTTTTAAGTAAAACTTTTTTTTATGTCATAGGAGAGGGCAAACGAACAGGCGGGTCACCTGATGTTAAGTGAGCAACACCAGGGAAGTTGCAAGTGCGTTGCCAGCCTGTGTTGGAGGGAGGGGGAGCGGACGTGAGATAGGGGATGAAGGAGTGGGGAGTGGAGGTGCGCCCCCGGCGCTCTCACTGACCGAACAAAACGCAACAATGCAAGCACTGTTACTTCACGTCGGTTTTCTGTGAGAGGGTAGCACTACCCCGAGCGAGCCGACCCATTCGTGCTAAAACCAGTAATGGCTTAGCGTAGCTCTACCAAAATTACCTTCTTATGGTAGGGCTTTAAAGTTCTGATCGGCTACCTTTTTGCCTGATGAAAAGTGGTAAACATTGTGTCGGGCGGAGTGTTGAAAACACCGGTTCTCGTCCGATCACCAAAGTTAAGAAACGTCGGGCGCGGTCTGTCCTTGGATTGGTGACAGCCTGGGAATACCTCGTCACGTTGACTTTTTGTTGTACTCCTTTAATTACAATGTTTCTCTGTAATGCAAAAGTTTCACTTCTATCGCGTGTCTTTGCAACAGACCCTATTTTTTTTCAATTGTATATAGGTTTTAGCGATTAACCTTACCTAATCTTGAGTGATGTTGTGGTTCAATATATAAACACTCTAATTGCAGGTTGCATTTGCTAATTAATTCTGATGAAGTATAAGCCTTTTAATTGTATAATTTTTGGACGAATTGACCTATTTTTCAAAATAGAAACTATTTCTGTATCAATTATATATAATTATAAAGGAAGCCCCAAAGTCCATAGACACAATAAGATAATAAAATTGACCGTTTCATTTGTTATATTTTGTAAATGAAAAAGTTTTCAAATAACAATATATAAATAATTCTCAAAGTGCTGCTTTTAGTTAATAATTTTTAATTTGCAAAGTATATTACGTCACAGCACAGGAGCGAACCTCTCACACTGGTACTTACAGACGTAAAATTTCCAATGTTTGCCATTAATATAACTCTTCTTTAAATACTGGAAAATCTACGTATTTTCTATGACTATGGAATCGTAAATGTAGAATGGTTCGAAATACAAACTTAACTACCGTATTTAATAACTCTGGGGTAGGTAACGTTAATTTAAGGCCGTAACAATGTATGCAAATTGTTATGTTAATTACACGTGATGACTTCCCTGGGGACGTTGTAAGACTAATTACTCTCTGTACTGTACAGTTGACTGAATTACTTTGCGACATACGAGTTTAAGGATTAGATACTGTATAACATCTATGAGAATGATCTTGTTTTTTGATATGATAAAGTCTTATAAATCAATGAATGTCGGCTGCAGGCACAAAAAAGCATGACTCAATGTCATGTCACGTTCCACCTAAGCCGAACATGCAAGCGAGCGTGGAACAAGCAATAGAGAGGCGCGATCGGCTTAAGCGTTCGGCTTGTGACGCACCTATCTACATAATAATAATAATATTTTATTTTATTGCACACACGTTCAAAATATACAAAATTAGACATCAGTTGACAATATATATACATTTAAGCGGCCTTATTGCATAGAGCGATCTTTTTCAGGCAACCCTAAGGAGACATATAATTTTTAAGAATACACCGGGTGGCAATATAAATACACACACACAAAATTAAAAAATTATAAATAATAATAAAAAATAAATAACGCTATAAATCAGTATTATTAAGACAGCGAGAGGTAATACCGGTGTATATATTTTTTTAAATAATGACAAGGATTTTGCTTATCTAATAGCACAAGGGAGCGCGTTCCAAAGACGTACAGCTTGAACCGCAAATGATTTGTTATAAAATTTAGTATGACGGATAGAAAATTTAAGTAAATGTTGTGAGCATAGACGGCGTGATGAAGGATCTCTTGAATCTAACATGACAAATTTATTTTTTAGGTAGGGCGGGGCATTGGGACTGTGAAGGAGGACATTATACAGGAGAGATAGGATGTGGCTGTTTCGTCGGTGCCGAATAGGTAGCCATTTAAGCTTTGAACGGTATTCAGAGACACATGATCAAATTTCTTAAGTCATAAATAAAGCGAATGAAAGCATTCTGTAGCCGCTCCAATTTATCAGTATCCTATCCTCTATCCTCAGTAGCATCCAGGTAGCAGACATCAGCATAATCAAGGATAGGTCGAAGTAATGACTCTGCAAGCGTGACTATAGTCGGTGTAGGTAATAAATTGCGCATTCTTCTCAAAGAACTCATAGAAACAAATATTCTTCTACTAACTTCACTCACATGATTTTTCACTTAAATATAGAATAATTCAATTCAATTTATAAAAGCATGCAATTTTTTATCAATATTTTCTTATGACGTTATCACGTAAAATTATTGTCCGTAAGCCGGCTTTACAGACGACCAATTTTTCAATAATCTGTAAGTTACGTTTTTGAATATAATTTTATGTGATGATAAATGCGAAACAGTCTAACTTAGAATAACTGGTTCTAAGACTGCTGCTCAACTTATAGGTGTTTGGCGACAGAGTTCCAATTTGAAGATGATAGGGAGTTTAGCGGGCGTTACATACTACTCTACCCCTTTCTGTACCTCATGTTTCACTACACTGAAATCTTCGACTTATTTCCGATTCGAAACTACGTCCATTATTGCTGTGTACTCATCATTGTATCTCTTTCTAATATTTACAATTATAGATATTTGAAGAATATGTTTTAAAAGGACTTTATTGCTATGTATATTTTTTGTTGTATTTATATCCATCGACTTTGTTTGTTGATATAAGGGGAAAAATACTGGTATGGGACATATGGGTTACACGCCGAAGACTGTATCTCTCTATAGCGTTATTTATTAATTTGAAGTAAAACAAATTATAGGGGTATCAGAATAGATTATTTTTAAAATTATAATAATAAAGTATGCGACAACAACACAAGTCGCAGATTAAAACATAGGAGATAAAAGTGGCCGCTTTTTATACGCCTTTTATCATACATATAACTCGGGGCGAAAACTGGATGTATCGGTGTTTTTTGCATAATTGAGGTCCCGGACAAAGGACAAAGAACAAAGCGCCAACGAAAGAGGGCGATAACTGGATGAAACGCATGGAAACAGCCCTCTGTAATCTTCCCTCAGGGTTGTGAGACTCGTATGTGATTATTCCTATAGTATATGTGTATAGGGGGATAAAATTATTTTTATTTAACTGCTCTGTTAAAGCAATTATAATTAACTTTATGATTATTTAATACTTTTTGTTTTACTCTATGAGTTTTAACGTTTGAGCATAATTTTTATTTGTTAAATGACTGTGTTCTAAGGTAGTAAACACGCTAAATCTGGAAAGGGACTGGCTCTCAAATACAACTGCCCGAACAGATTTTTAGATACTTGGCGACAATCTTAGAAAAAGGAATACCTTTAGTTCAAAGAACAAAGAGGTTTATCGATATAAGAACTTTTTTTTTATATTAGGTCTTTGAAAATGCCTATGAAAATGCCGTTTTGTATGAAAAAATTTAAACGAATTTTTTTCATGTTTTTTTATTTGTATTAATCGAAGTAATCACCCATTCAATCAATGCATCTTTGCCAACGCAGTGGCAGTTTAGTGATGCCCTTCTTAAAGAAATCAGCTGGACAGGAGGCAACAAATTCTTCAAAGGCATTTTGTACTGCCTCTCGGGTGTTGAATTTTTTTCCCGCCAAGGAGTTATCCAAATTCTGGAACAAGTAGTAGTCTGTAGGCGCAAGGTCTGGTGAGTAGGGTGGATGATGGAGAACTTCCAACCTCAGTTCTTGCAACTTGGAGACCGTCTGCTGTGCAATATGAGGTCGCGCGTTGTCGTGCAGGAGCAGCGGAGACGAGCGATTGACCAATGTTGGTTGGAGATGTGCCAGCTTCTCCATCATTGTGTTCAGTTCTTCACAGTACACATCTGCAGTAATGCTCACCCCGTTTGGTAAGAAGCTGTGATGAATCACACCGGCGCTAGACCACCAAACAGTGACCATCACTTTTCTAGGGGTAAGTTTTCGTTTAGGGCATTGTTTAGGTACTGAACCAGGATCCAAACAACTTGCTGAGCGCTTGCGGTTATCAAACAGAATCCATTTTTCATCGCAGGTAACAATGCTGTTCAAAATTCCTTCATTTGTGTGTCTTTTGAGCAGTCCAAGGCACGTCTCGACGCGTACTTCGCGCTGGCGATCATTGAGTTCGTGGGGCACCCATTTGTCAAGCTTTTTTACCTTCCCAATTCGAAGCAAATGGACCAATATTGTTTTGACGCTAACGTCGAAAGCTGCTGCTAATTCAGCCGTAGATTGTGTATTATCAGCTTCCACAATCGCCTTTAATTCGTCAAGGTCAAGGTCTTCGGACGACCGCGAGGTTTTTTTTTCAGGTCGAAATTCCCAGAACGGAAGCGAGCAAACCAATAACAGGTGGTGCGTTGGTTTGTAGTGTTAGCTCCGTAAACGTCGTTGATGTTGCGTGCCGCTTGTGCCGCGTTGCTGCCACGACGGTACTCATATTCATAATTACTCGAATTTTTAACGTATCCATGATGACAAAAAAGATTGAAATGCGATGAAAATGTAACACTAATCAATAAACAAGTGACTACATTTGGAAAAAGAATTCCATGTTTTTAAGATTAAATTAATTTGAAATTAGAATTCTTGGCCAAACAAAAATTATTTTGATTTGAAATGGCCAGTACTGCAGAACGGCAATTTCATAGGTAAAGACTTATTATTATAGGGGGCAAACGAACAGGTGGGTCACTTAATGGAAGTCACACCAGGGGAGTCGCAAGTGTTGGGAGGCAGCCTCAAAACCGGGCTGCCTCAGTGAAGTGGGCCGTGGGAAACGCCTACCGCCGGGGGTGTAGCGGAGCTTGCTCACACAACCCCGAGACACCCTTATAGTGCGGCGTAGGTTGTCCTGGAGTTTTAGTCGGTTAGAGTCGCTGAAAGGCACCGTCACTGCTGCGTCCCAGTACGCAGTGGGTGAGTCGACTCAGCTCAGGCTCTCCCCCGGGGGCCTGACAGTCCAGGAGGATTTTCTCTCCACGTTAAAAAGAAAAAGGGGAGTCGCAAGTGCGTTGCCGGCCTGTGTTTGGGGGATGGGGAGAGGGGAGGGGAGGTGGACCTCCGTCGCTCTCAAACACAACAATGCAAGTACAGTTACTTCACGTCGGTGTTTTTCTGTGAGAGGGTGGTAGTAGTACCCCGGGCGAGCCGACCCATTCGCGCTAAAAACAGTAAAAAGTAGCTTCAACGAGGCTCTACCACCTACTAGAACTTTTTTATTATAATTACACGGCGCCGCTATCATGCCGACCTGCAAGTCTCGGCAACAAGATATACACGTTGACACCTAAAGGTTTTTTTTATGCTTTGTAGGTTTGACCACAATCCTGTCTGATTCTAAATGCCCATGTGATTGATCTAAGATGATAAACATACTAAACGTAAAAGGCTCTTAGGCGTTTGACGACAGATATTCAACTTGAAGGTGGTACAATTAGCCAAGCGGATTTTGAAAAAGCCCTACCACCATGCTGTGCTTTTGGTACGATGTTTTCCTTCACTAAAACCACCGACTCAGTTGCAAGGGTTTGAACCTACGTCCATCGACGCAATGTACGAACACGGTATTAAATAAGCTATCATAGCTATAGAACAAACATCAACGTTGTCACAGTCCTAAGGAGTATTACTGTGATAGGCTTATTACGACTGTCTGGTACTCTCCCCCGAGTTGGATACATACCCCTATCATTCCATTTGTTGTGGATACACAAGTACACCGGCTGATAATGGTTTTGTATATATATATATTTTTTTTTCCTCGAACTGACTACGCTATTAACCTGGCAAGGTTTTAATAACATCACCGGACTACTCGTGGCAACCGCTTAAGGCACTCAGCCGATTTTATTTGGACAACTAGCTACACCGGTACACGGCACACCTGGGCTTGGGCTGTTGCCTGATTCATGCAATTCGCGACCTATATCATTTAGTATATGGTTGTCGCGGCCCATTTAGACACAATTGTTGTGTCGTATGACCCCGCCCATTATTTTCTAGATTCCGTCACTGCTTTAAAAAAAATATGTTTCGCTTTTTATACTGACTCTACTTTGCTCAATAATAAATCTGTTTGTTGATCTGTCTGTACAGGTATTTTTTCATGAATTCAATATTTATCTGTCTGTTTCGAGTGAATTAAAAATTATTTATCTGAATGTTGTTATTGTATTTTGCATAAATGTAGTTTATCTCTTTCTACAAATAATAGAATTAAAGAATTGTTAATAATACTTTGAAATAACGCAAAAAAAGATACATTTTAATTTTTGATTTTAATAATATTGTGTTCATAGAAAGTATACGTAAATAAACAACTTAAGCCATATGGAGAATTTTTTTGCTACAACTCCCTGCTAAATAGTGTTGTACTGAACAAACCTTTGTACTGTTCAACCGATCGCCATGTAAAATTTATATTCGTATAATACGGAGACTACAAAGAATAAATAATATAAATCAATAGTTTATTTATAAGCATACATATAATTTATCCATAAACATGACTTTTGTTAGTTTTTTTATGTTATATGGTGTATTCAGCAAAGATATCCGATCTATTCCGACTGTTTGTTTTATATAAATAATGATAAGTCGTATTCTCTGAATGTCTAATCTGGGTTATACTGCATTTTAGCAGAAAAACAAATTTTCCTCACCTCTAAGAAGTAATCGAGGCCAATGAATAAATACATATAACTGGCGTCTTGCAGTCAGTTGTATGTACCGGTCTTGCCGAGTGGTTGTACTCCTTTTACGGCCTGGATGCTGTTCAGCGGGTTCTCCTGTATTATTGTAGCGCTGCCAAAGACGACAAATAACACTTATATGAATGCCAAAATGTCGAGATCCCTGAGATTGATTACTTCCCGCTTGCAACATCCCTACAGCTCTTTGCATTTCATCTGCCATCAAATGACGTCGCTTCATGACGTAAAGAATATCTAACAATTCAATTTTGTCGCTAACTTTATTTAAATGGTTGGTAAAATTATAAAATCAAGACTAAACGTAGCAATTAAAACGCACTTAAATTCAAACAAATTCGCAGTCATTTGAATTTTATGAAAAAACAAAACATATTCAAATTTTTTTTACAACCAGCCAGTATGTCATCAATAACAAAAAAGTTTACTTACCTACGCACTCTGTTTGAGTAAATACTTAGAAATTAATAAATATAAATGGTAAAATTTGTAATATCACGCATGTTGCTTAGACTTTTTTGATGTGTGTATATTTAATAGTTATATATTATTTTTAGTTGCGATATTCCGTAATTTGTAATAATTCCATGAAATTTAATAATAACGCTTAATAAACGTAACGAAGGAAAATGTTATAATCAGCATCATTTCTGATAACAACGAAATATACAATAAAGGGAGGGCAAATAAAACGCTAGAAATACTACACACGGTTAGCAATTACGTATACATGTGCGAAGGGAAAACTTCTTTAGGCGCGTTGAGCGGTATTTTTTGGCAGGAGATAAGCTTGTGATTTCGCGTCACGACATAGTAAGTGCGACCTACCGTTTGCGCGTGCGCAGCTTGCTTCATACTAGCGAAATATAGTATAGAGGCTTTGTCCGTAGTACAAAAGAGAACACGTTTACTTCGTTGTATTGACTTTTCACGTCTGTTGGCAATCCTTATGACTGCCTCGACTATTTTTTACATTTTTTGTGGTCGGTTTTAAATTTTCGTAACATTTTTTCTTCATTTTTTTTCTCTAACCTTTAAACTATCGTCGGCGTAATTGTATACAGAGGTTTTATTTATAAAGACCAAATTATATACTGAAATATACCTTTCAGTTTATTTAACAGATAAATAACGATATATCGATGCTGTTAATATATTGATGTGTTAGAAAACTAGCTCGATGAACGACGTAACAGTGTGTCCGCGATATTAATATCCGTTTGCAAAGAATATCAACAAGAAACGCAACGACAAATATTAAATGTCATGAGAAACAAAAGGCGGTGGGGAATGACCAACCAATTTGTTAAGGAGTTTCAATTTATCAACGGCGAATGTCCACACACCGGTTTGTACCGTCATAAGGAGATGATTTATTAGTTTTTGTTTATTAAAAAAAGTATTTTTATATTACATACAGTCGTCTTAAATCTATTTGACCGTTCTGAATATAGCCGTAAGTTCGGACTTATGCATAATATAGTCAAGAGTTAGAAAACAAGGTTAAAATATTATTATAGGCATATAAAATTGCCATTTATTTATCTTTAAGTTATCTAAATGTTACACATATAACATCATCAGCCTATGAGAGACCCACTATAGGTCCATAAGCCTCTTCCCGAAGGTAGGTATGGGTATAATCACCACGCCAGCCCACGACGTATTGGCGATTTCAAACTCTGAGAAATCCACAGTTCTATGTTTTCCCACATACAACGATATTTCTGGGGTTCAGGTTTCCTCACGATGTTTTCCTTCACCACCAGCCGATAGTGTTACCAATTTAAGTTAGTAAATGTACGCGAATTGCGAAATATTCGTTGGTACATGCCGGGGTTCGAAGCTACGGACAGTGTGGACATCGAGTTGATATTCTACCAATCAGACCACTAGATCACCACGAGTTAGTTACGACATATAATAAAATATGTATCTACACCTAAATTTATGTTCTGCCCATTTATATTCAGGGCGGTCAAAAAGTTTGGTCGAGGACATTATAATTGCGTATAATATTGCGTTGTCAAATGATTGCGTTGGTACTATCATACGTCACAGCCCTTTAAAATAGGGATGGTAAAGAATCTACAGTAATTCGTGCAATGGATACGCTTATTTATTAGATTTATAGCTTGTAGAGAAATATATATGTAGAATATAGGTAGGTCTTCATAATAGAACGGATCGTTAGAGGTTGTATGGTAGAGTTTTGCAAGCAATACTCATACAAATGTAATTCTCCTAAAGATTAAGCAAGACTGACAGGCTACTTCTAGTAAAGTGAGAGATAGCGTCATCGCCCACGTGCATTTAGATCGAACTATTTAAGGTTTTCATTTTAAACTTTATAATATAACGGAAGTCCAATATGTACTGTTCACTACAATGAGAAAGTTTAGAAGTTACTTGACAGCGAGACATTTTATTTTTGGGTTTATGATGAAAGGAATAACAAATAAAGAAAATCTACAACCCACATTACAATATATCATTGATAAAATACGGAGGGTAAGTATTTATTCCTATATTGTAAACATATAAAAAACTAGCGGACCCGGTGGACGTTGTCTCGCCCTTATTATAAAAAAAAACCTTGGCAAATTTTATACCTAAACCTTCGTCATGAATTAATTTACCTACGGGTGAAAATCGCATAACAATCCGTTCAGTTGTTTTTGAGTTTATCGCGAACATACAAGCAGACAGACGTGGCAGCGAACTTTGTTTTATAATATTAAAAAATTATATCAATAAAATAACTGATATTTGCTATTGTGCGCTCATTACGCAAACACAATGTGCAGGATTCGATCAAGTTCTTTATGTTCATTTCTTAGACACTTTGTCCTTATCTGATTAAAAAATACCAAGATATCTTCATTTAACATACAGTTATTAATGTTTTAAGAGACTACACATTTTACAAGCGCCACGCGTTCCGTAATATGTTTTTTTTTATCTAGAAATGGGGCTTTCTTTTATTTTCTCGAACTGACTACGCTATTGATCTGGCAAGTTATTAACAGCTTCACCAGACTACTCGCGGTGAGCGCTTAAGGCACTCAGCCGATTTTGTTTGGGCAACTAATTCAAGGGTGCGCGGCACACCTCAGCTTGGACTGTTGCCTGACTCATGCAAGTCGTGACCTATATGAGCTAACCTAAGCTAAGCTACATATTCATACTTATATGAGTTATTGAAACATATATGTGTACCAAGCATACATGCCTCAATAACTCTTATATGTATTTTGTGTCGGATTATTTTCTAAACTATTTCAGTTCGATAAGGGAAAAAAACAAAACCCTTCCACTTTCATGTGTAAGCGTGTGTGCGTGCACGTGTGTGGAGGTGATATGTGTAATGTTGTTGCAGTGATGTAAGATTTTGTGTTATTGTATAGTGCGAGCAGCGTACTCAAGGGTTCAACTCCGAGGGAACGGACCTAGGCTTGAACCGCTGGTGTGCGGGAAACAAAATGGGGCAAGCGGTGTAATCCTTATATGCAGGATAAAACAGACGAAGTCACTGGTATCAGCTGATATTTAACATTATTTAACGTAATAACAATAATATGAAGGAGTATATACTACACTGACCTAAAGCATACAGCACTCTACCACATCGATACAACTTACGCTATTAATAATAATCAAAAATTAAATTACGTAACATTAAATGTTGATAAACGTATGACAAAGAAAACAATACAATAAGAATAAATGAAAAAGTGAAAATGAATTCATCTATAAAATACTAATATTAGTCTAGTCTATGGAAAAAAACAATATGGAAAATATAATTTACTCAATGTTGTGTAGATAGTCTTGGGTATAAATGTGTTTAATTATCGTCTTGAATTTAAAAGCTTAATAGTCAAATATGTCTAATGAGATGCGCTTGTATTGTAATTTGATTACAAAATCGCATTATTATGCAACTAACTCAACGAACGTTCGAATAAAAATCTTAAATTAACATCACAGGGACGGGCAAAATGTAAATGCACCATCAAAAACTGCTTATGAAAATGCGAGTAGTAAAAGAAAAGCTCACTTGAAACGGGTCCATACAGTTTATTAATGCAAAAATATTCAAGCGACTAGTGACGACATCTCGCGAGATTTATTAACATAGACGTACTGAATAGGAATGTAATTATCGACCTATATGTATATTAGGGTGGCCCAAAACATGTACATAGTATTTAACTTGCATAAATTTTATTAAACGAAACCCACGGTTTGATTATTTATTTATTTACTAGCTGACCCGGCCACGCGTTGCTATGGCTCAGTTATTACATTTTAAATTGAAATTGAAAAAGAAATTCAACATTAAAACCTGGCGCCATCTATGATATATCAATAACAGTCGGTCATACAGTTTTCCGTTAACAAACTAATTTAAAGCGCCATCTGTTCGAGACTGATGAAACTTACAAGTAATAACTATAATCAACATTGACAATCATTTAATTTATAATTAAAAAATATTGAGGTCAATAATCGAATAATAAGTTATCGTATCTCTCAAATTAGATTAAATTATACATAAGTACCAACATTCATGAAAATAGGTTGAGTAGTTTTGGAGTTTATTGTGGACAGACGTCATGACACTGGATTTTTATATATTTGGATTAATTTCATATATTTAGCACACCAAAATAAAGATTAGTTAAAATAGCATATTGTTAATTACAATACGAAATAAGAGTTGTATGCATAACATTTATACATAAAAATCAACAGAACGCTAATTACAAGCTTGCAGATAGTAATCAAAAATAATATATCATGTATTCATTTTTAATGAGGACCAGTTCATTTTTAAGCCAGGACCGGTTTGGATCGGGTGCATCATAAAATATACCGATGTTGAGATCTGTGTGTGATATTTCATTAATTAACCTAGCCATGCGTATTAAATGACTGTTATGTACATATAGTATTAGGTGTCGTAGTTGGAATGGCAAATATGTGTGGATTACGCAACGCTTATTAGGTCTCAAGTAGAAATGGTTGATAACAAATGCATCTTTAGAACCGTTCATAATTTTGTGGAGAAATAATAATTCAGGTACGTTTCGTCTCATAATATACCGTAATATTGTTTCTAGAAAACTCTATTATTCTCTTCTTAACAACTCATATAATATACAGTATATAGTCTAGATTCATATGGAAATTTATACACAATCTAAAAGAACAGAATAACCATCCATCTGGCTCAAACTGTAACAAGTGTTCATTTTCTAAATGCATATTGCAACCACGATTTACAGTCCCAGTGCGACAAAGCCAACGCGTTCCCTTATTACATATTATGCGAGAGCAATGCAATGACCGATTCAGAATATGTGAACTATATTGTTATTTTTTTTTATACTTGCAGGTTTTATCGTTTAATCATATCCTCATCTGATGTTAAATGACTATGGGATAAGATGGTTAACACGTCAAACCTAGCGCAGACTGGTTCTCAGATGCAGCTGTTGAAACACACCAACAGATACTTGGTGACGGATTTTCAACTTGTAGAGGGTAGCAGCTGGTCAAGCGGACTTAGGAAAAACCCTGCTACTATATTGTGGTTTCCTTGTGATTTTTGCATTCTCCGAAAACTACAAGTCCAACTCCAAGTCAGTATGATTCGTATCTACGTCGATCGACGCAGTGTCCTAACACGCTATCAACTGGGCCATTATCGCTTTAACTATAAAAACATTAATTCTAATTTTAAACTAACCCATAATAAGATTGTAGTATTAAAAGAGGCAGTAATGTCGTCGCTTTGTTAAAACATAGTCACTACTGGTACTCAATCTCATCATCTTCCTTTTTCTATTAACATTGCTCTCGCATTTGTAGTCAAACTGTGTATCGTAAAGGACTTTAGAAACATACAATTAATGGTTAGAAAATACACCAGAGTTGGAACAATAAATAATTAAATCACTATGCCATCCGAACAGTTGAACTATTTTAAGTGGAAACTCTGGCGACGTTTGTTCCATACGAATATAACACCCTATTTTATTCCCGGATAATGACACTGGAGCAAACAGTTTTACATTATACAATCAATATCTGTCACTTTCATGTTTTTATATAATTATCATTACATATTGTTCAACAAAGTCCTCCGCCGCGTCTGTCTGTCTGTTCGCGTCAAATTCAAAAACGGATTTTCATTCGATTTTTATTAATAGATAGAGTGAATCATGAATTCCTCATGAATCCATGAGGAAGGTTTAGGTATCTTATTTGTTAAGATTTCTTTTGTAAATTGATTGAAATATAACGATAATTGTTGTAAGTGTTGAAAAAAGTTAAGCCGCCTGGGAGCATTCGTTGAAAACGCAGCCTTTGACACATTACAAAACAATTGAGATAATAAACGACGTAGATGAAGTCGCGGAAATTAGCTAGTTTTTTAAAAAAAATAATTTAATAATAACTTATAATCTTCTAAGATGCCTAATAGTTTCCAACTATATCGCTGTCTTTTGTCATCCAGCAAACAAATTTGACAGAAATAGTCAAAGCCATTTTATACCGATTATTCCAAAAAATAATATTCAGGACCTGTTCAGACTTGAGAAATACGAAGTAATAACTTCATCTGTTTTATGTAGTTACTAGCTTTTGCTCACGACTTCGCTCGCGTTTATGTAGATCTCATATATCCCTCGCATACAGTACATTTACAGATGAAAGGTACTCTAGGTCCTTTCTTGTACCTCTGAATACCTGTATGCAAAATTTCACGATGATCGGTTTAAGTTGTTAAGCGTAACCAAACCCATTTTCGCATCTTCTATAGTTCTTCCTCTATACACATAATGAGAATGTAAATCAAATGTGTCTGTACTTTTTACATTTTGGTGAAAAAAAAATTGTTGCAGGTATCTAGGAATTAGTAATAAAATACATTTCAATCATTTTTAGACATGTCTGTCTGTTTGTTTCAACACGCATCACCGCTAAAGTACTGCCGTTCACAATAAAATCTCACCAAGAAAATCATAAAGCATACCCTCGAGTAACATTTAATTTTAGTTTCATTAAAATCTGTTTTCTCTAGCAAAAGTTATTGTAACTTTAATGACGACGAGACTTAAGTACGATAGAAAAGTAGATAAGTAAGCTTAAAACATTCACACAATTTTATTAATCACTGTTTTTTTTACATTCGGTTCCACGCGGACGAAGTCGCTGGCACTTTATTACTTAGAGGTTAGGATTATCAATCCAAGCTGTAGTTGTCTCTTTCGCGCTCTATTCAGGTAGAATGCGACAGCGATAGATCCTTTTTGAAACCTTCAAACGTCTTGCAGACCGCGTTTACTTTTAAAATAGATATATAGCCATTTCTGCTGTTCGCTATGCTATCACGTAATACGTAATTAGGAAGCCGGACTGTGCGACGCGGTGTGAAAGAGGACTGTATCCTCACACTACCGCAGTACAGCTGGAGTGGTTTACAGTTTTCTTATGGTAATGCTGAAATATATCGACTTAAAATGTTAAAGAAATATCGCCTGTTAGTATCCATGAGAGGTTGCAGCGGGAATTGGTATTTTTCACAACCCCTGTGTCAACAGTAAAATAAATATCGATTATAACGTAATCTACAGATATAAATAAATGTGTGTGATGTGATGTTTGTCTGACCTTATTCTTTGAAACGTCAAAAGTTTAAGCACCACGTCAAGCTGGTTTTAGTATCTAAAAACTATTATAGTGTGGGCTAATATGTGAACGATGGTGGCGTCTGAAAATGACGTTCCTCTTTATGCATCCACCAAAAGCGAATGTAACTACATTCCGATATACACGTACGCATTTGTGAATCATGCAATTTCGATTGTATGATTCACAAATGAATATATGTATGAATAGCTTAGAATAGTTTAGCTAGGTCAGACGCGAATTTCTCAGGTAACAGCTCAAGCCGAGGTGTGCCGTGCACCCTTGTGTATGTTACCTAAAAACCAAATCGGCTGAGTGCCTTAAGCGCTCGCCTTAGTAGTCCGGTGAAGCTGTAAAGACCTTGCCAGGTCAATAGCATAGTTAGTTCGAAAAAAAAAAGAATGTAACTATCTGTATCTATTTGTAAAAATATGTATGATAAACAAATAAACCAGATCTTCTACCTCTCGAACTACTCTTTTAACATTTTTGAAACGTATTGTCATATAATGTATAGCTTCTAATTTTCATTGGTTTCTTATATAGCGTGAGTAAGCACTGATTGCGTTATGTAGGGTATATATACCTACAAATGTTTAAGAAAGAACATTTCTGTAATTCTACATCTTCTAACAATTTTACATTTCTTTATCCCAATTTGGAAACGCGTGAGGATCCGCGGGCATCAGCTAGAACAGAATAAATTTTTAATCAATATAAAATACTTCGTGATTATTTATAGATATAACAAAACATAGTAAGTTATCAGACAAATTATTATTAATATGATTTTTCCCTTGTGACTTGGACCAATCGTTCCGTAAGTACGAAACTATTCGGTTATTTCAACTGTCAGGTCTCCCGTCTTGGTCTCGAGTTCAGTTTAAAGCTGACACGACGATACATCTACATTCTGCGGTATCCACTTCAATCTTCACCGAACGATAATTCCGCGGTGAAACTTTGTAATAACCAAAGAGGAAGGAATTTTCCACTGACTCTACATCGAATATTTCTGTAATATTTTTTGTGTTTTTATTCATATATAAATACTAGCTTCTGCCCGCGACATCGTTTGCGTAGAAGGTGAAAATATTTTTAAATAATACCTACGTTAACCCCGATTTCGATCCATTCGTCATTGGTTCTCCACTCCTATTGGTCTTAGGTGATATATAGCCTCCAGCCTTCCTCGATAAATGAGCTATATAACACTGAAAGTGTATCGCTTTCGTTATTCAATAAAACCTCTTTTGTATATATCGGTTGTTGACGTTCAGATCTCGTTAATAAGCAGTATCGAGACGCCAATTTTTTGGTAGTCATGCACGTGAACGTCAACAAAAAAGAAAAAGGTGACATCGTTTTTCATCGGTTTATCATCGAAGAATCGAGTCGGTCTGGTTGAGATTCATCAGCTAAAGAATCAAATCAAGAATCATTATCCAAGATTCGTGGAAGCTCAGCGGCCAGCTGCAACAGAGAGGAGATCACGAGGTACGTGCATTGTATTTTTACTGTTGTTAGCTGGATCTGAACGAAAACTCTAAAGGTTCTCGAAGACCCTTCGGGGTCCCCCAGTGTAGCAGAAAGCCACCATAAGGCGTTTCGGCGGTGCGCATACTACAGAAAGAATTTTTCAAATCGGACTATTTGTTCTTGAGATTAGTATGTCCAAGCAAACAAACTCTTCAGCTTCATAATATTAGTATAGATTTGTTACCGACTATAGAAAATTTATTTCTGAATAACATAACTTGCAGTAGACTCCGTGATATTAAATTACCATTGTATCAATTAGCGCACATGTGCATTCAGATAAACTAATGGTTGTGTTAATATTCGAATTTATGAATTATTCGCTGAAGAACAGATCTGCATAATTGAACTCAAATGTCGAAACTAGTTTTAGCATAATTCAAATGATTGGAATAATCCCAATAATTTTCATTGTCTAATTCCATTCCTGACTATAATAATATAACAGACGTGAATGTGTGTTTTTGTTTCTTTGTTAAGCTTTCGCACATTGATTACTCAACTGGACATCAAGAAACCTATACATATAATAAAAATGTAGAGTCTGTATGTAATATCAAAATAACAGTTTCTTACTAATTGGACTAACTTCTGTCTGGCTGTTTACTGCGGGTAATCTCCGAAACGGCTGAACCGATTTTAACGAGAATATCAATGGCGGATAGATGAAAGGATAACCAGTAATTTAGATTACTTTATTTCATACTATCTGTTACCCACAACTTTCTTCAACGTGGAATCTCCGAAAGTCTCTTCTCGAAAGGAAACTATATTGTCTTTAACATCTTAGCTTATGTTATCATTTAGTATATAGTGAGATTGTACGTATAATTAATAAATAAAAAAAAAATTTTTGCTATAAAAAATAACAAGAAATTCTCGTAGAATTTAATCTTAATCACCAGCACTTCTATAAACACGTAAACTATATATAAATTGTACATACAATTCGTAAATAAGGTTTTCATTATTCTCTGATATTGAAAAATATATTGAATCTAAGATTGATGAGAGATTAAACTTTATAGATACATACCGTTATATATGTATTTGTTTTATGTCATATATTTATGTTATATATACACACACACACATATATATATATATATATATATATAGGACTTCGTCCACGTGGAACCTGATGTACAAAACAATGACTAATAAAGTCATCTGAACGTATTTAGTCCATTCGCTTGCTCGCCTTAGTAGTCCGGTGAAGCTGTTAAGACCTTGCTAGGTCAATAGCGTGGTCAGTTCGAAAAAAAAATCCATTCGCTTATCTACTTTTCTCTCATACTTAAGTCGCGGCGCCATTAAAATTACAATAACTTTTGATAGAGTCAGTTTTAAACTTTCACTCCGATATAATCTTTTGTAACTTATTTATATTTTTATTAAACTTCTTTGTAATACAAAAAAATTACAAAGCTTATGTCACTGTCATAGTTAAAAGACATGAAGCAGTTTAAGCTATAGAATATGTCAAAGAAACAGATATACATACCTACACACACACATATATATATATATGAAAAATATGTTACTCACCATATGCGTAATATGGTGTAAAGAACCTATCAATGGGAGTTCTAATTGAGCATTTTTACAATTTTGTGAAATCGTAGTGATGGCTTAGTTGGCAGCGTCTGTGGACACCGTGTCGATTGACGTAGACTCCAATCCTTGTAACTGAGGCGACGCCTAAAATGTAGTAGTGCATTTCTAAGTTCACCTCAAAAGCTACCAACCTAAAGCTGAAAATCGGCCGCAAACCAACTAATGCACATTAGTTTCAGCAGTTGCGCTTGAGACCCAGACTGTCTCCAGGATTATCGTTGTTCGCATGAGATGAGGTTGTGAAAGGTAAAACGGCAAAAATAAATTTTGACCTTATCAAAATATAACATATATGGTTGCGCCGCTTTATGTATGTTTGAAAATTCCCGCATTATGGATTAAATCGCGTCACTTTGAAGCCCGACCAATTAATTGCGATCAGGTCACGCCATCTATCTAGCCCAATCATCCTTTCCTGGCACATGCTAATTCGGTAGCGCGCCGAGCCGCGCCGCTAGTTTCGATTGCGGCGGCCAGTGTTCGACTGTTGCCGCCAGTGTGTTACTTCGTCTGCTATCGTCGTGTAGTTTACGCAGCTCGCACAGTGTGTTGTGTCGTACCGCGCCGAGCCGCGCCGCATGCTAACATTTTGAGTTTTTGCATGGCCGAGTGAGAAATAAACGCATCGCTACATACGTGCCGACATTTATTATAAACAATAAGTGTTGTGTGAGAGAAGACTCGGTGGAAAGAAACGAGAAACACCTAGCCGGCTAGCCACGTGGAGACTGCATTGCCGCGAGGTATGTGCCAAGTTTCCATCCTGCCCTTCTCTCCCTAATCGTAACTGATCGCAATAGTTGAATATCAAATATAGCACCCCCGCAAATACAGTCCACTTAAATTGAACATAGATAACCCCACACCGCACGCCCCCGGTGACGTCGACATCGCCGCGGCGTCACCAATATAAATTTTTTGACGCCCGTATAATTTTTTTCCATCCCAAGGACTCAAAGTAGATGGAGAATTATTTGGTAAATTATTGAATAAAACAAGCAAGATAAATATTAGTTTCTAAAAATAATTGATAAATCCCATGTCAAATGAATGGGAAAAGTATCGTCATTTAGGCATGGTTAAACGGCATCGGATCTTTCTTTCTTAAATGTTTTTAACTTATAAGCTAACGATTTCAACGATACCCAAGTCAAAAAAGCCAACTTGATAAATAACGGACACCCTAATGCTATGGTATCTGTGAACTCTTAGCTATTCAAGCATCGGTTTCATAACAAAATTAATTTTAGAATCTAAATATCGTGCATTCAATCGTACCAGCGCAATCGGTTTGTTTGCAGCTTTTAACATAAAATAACCAACTTCTTTTTACTTTCATATATTTTCCTTAAACTGGCACTATTACATGACATAATGAAAGGAAGGAATGCCAAGTAAGCGGCAAACGAGCCAAGAAACTTCACTGCCAAGAAGCAACCAAGCTTATAAATTAAGACTTTCTTTTATTAAGGACCAAATGTTTCTACATAAGATAACAAAGGAAAAAGTAATTTTCCGTGTAAAATAATGCAGTAGTGGTAAATGGATAATTGTACTACTTCTGTGTTCCTATACACTGTATTAAATTATAATTCTTTTTTATATGACACTGGCTGTGCTCGCAGCTCTGTATGCGTTTTTTATTATTTGTTGTAAAGTCTATATATTGTTGTAAATAGTCGAGTGAATATACAAAATCAATATTGAATAAATTGTGGTGTACCAGAAAAATCGACTTTTTTTTTCAAAAAATCATAAATATGATTTTTATATTTAAAAAAAATGATCATAAGATTTAGTTAAAAACTCTGTCAAATTCCGACCCCTTAATATTGTTGTTTAGAGGTCGCAAATTGAATTTTTCTATTTCTCGTTTAATTATTACAGATTTTTTTTTTAATTTTGCAATTTTGTAACTTATCCTCGAATTATCCTTTTGACAAAAAAAAACAATTTACATTGTGATAGAAAATTAAAAGCCTACAAAAAAGGTATCTTGTAATTCTTTTATAAATTCACTCCTGTAAAAGTTGCATATTTAATGAATTTTGAATTTTTATTTATTTTACTAGTAAGTTCCATTTCTTATTTGGATATTTTTCACTACAGGAAATTCAGCGAAAGAAGAAAAAAACTTGACTATTCACAAGAAATAATAAATCATGTTTAAGATTTACTGGTATAAATATTCTCAGTGTTCGAATAGCGAAATTAAAGCGCTGCAGCGCCATCCAGTGACGAGATACAGTAAAAACAACAACACAAAAATATTCTATATTTTAATACCTATATATAGCATTTTCATAATGAGTACTTGAACGGTTTAGAATTTAATATGCTGCAACACCACTTAGTGAAGACTTATTGCAACCAAGTCGTAGAAAAGCTTGGAAGCAGGTGTGGTTTGCAAAGTAAAAAGTATAGCAAACACTTATGACAGTATCGTATATAGCATAATTGTATAAATGGGTCATTAACAAAATATTTCTAGCATTATTCAAGCATGTAATAAATGTAATAAAGCATGTAAAAAAAACCCTAGCGTACATTACACAGACATTTCGAATTTCTTTGCAAAAATATCTGTCTCGTACGATATATTTCTGACAGCCGACATCCTTCGCCTTCTAACTCTGTATTCGAATATTTACTTTAGACCCTAGTGTAGAAAGTATACTCCTATTACAGATGGCAAATTTGAAACGATAGGTAGATTTTATATTTAACAGAATTTTTACTAGACCTTAAAGTTAATGTATCTCCATACCCAATTTTGACTGAACTGTGGTGTTTGGGGCATAAAAGATTTACGTTTATTTATATTTATGTGTTATTTTGTATGAAAATGTCAGTATCAAATTTTTTTGTTCTTTTTAAAATTCATATATTCGATTAAGGTCAAGACAGACTTGGTCTTAAATTTGTCGCTACAGTAATAATAAAATCACGGTCATCATATGTGCCTAATCGAGTAGTAATTCAGTGTTCAGTTCAGTACAATATCTTTGCTAAGCCACCGATTCCACGTCCGTACATTGCTATGACCCCACATGGAAAATCAGCGCTGTGGTACCACTCAGTTTTATTCCTGCATGTAGCTGAATGGTGCTTTTGTTGGGTATTTGGGTATTTTTAATGAATTTATATATGTTTTCTTTATTTATTTTGTACTTGTGATGTACTTCAACAATAAAAACGTTTTTCTTTCTTTCTATAACATACATAAGACTACGAAAGAATCTACATTTGAAAATTCATATTCCAATGAGGGTTAAGCATAGTATAATTTTTAAAATGATACCCATGGGAAATTTCATCGTGAAAAAATCCTACCATCTACGTAAAAATGTAAGATAAAATAATGAACAGTGTGTCAGAAATATACCAAGATCACAAAATACATATATTAGACGGCAGGCGCAATATGCCGTCGTCGAGAATCTGTTAAGGATACGTTCATTCGATGCGGAGCCGTTTAGGTGACGCCCCTTTCGAATACGCCGCGAAACGAAAACGAGCGAGTGTGTACGTAACGCGTCGTAAATCGAACTCGAATCGCAATCCAGATTAGGGGCACAGTTAAATGTTAAACAGTGAGTTGAGTCCGTATACGTCATCAATTGTGATTGAAGCGATTATGACTTAGTTGATAGTGTATAATGATATTATAACTAAAAAGCTATAGATACGTTACCTACATGATATCTTGACAAAACAAATGGCACGATAACGCACACATACGTAAAGTAATATTGTAACGTCACACTGTAGTAAGATGTAGTGTAGTGTAGTGTAGTAAGTGTAGAAGTAAGATGGTATATTTTCAATATCGGTAATGAAAAGAAATAGTTATACGTTGCTTAGATACGGGCGGATTGGCGGGGCAGCCATCAAAAATAAGCTAGCTAGCCAAGCGCATTGTTGAAGTACATATGACGTATCTACAGCTTTTAACTTATAATATTATTGATAGTGTAGTATGTTGACGTTGCGTATCGTATGTTTCCTGTATTCCTACTCGTAAGTCATGTACTGTATGCAGGCAGCTATTAAACGTTAACCAACTGGTGAACACGTCTTTTTATTTAACACACCAACCTGATACATCTCATGGCGACTCTGCCATATCTCAATAGCGTGGTCGGACGTATTTCGGAAAATATAGTGATGAAACCATAGATAGCATGGTGGTAGAGCTTTTTTAAGTCCACTAGGCTAGCTACCACACTCAATTTGAAAATCTGTAGCCGAACACCTATTGATGTGTTCCGGCTGCTGCACTTGAGTGCTAGCCTTCTGTAGGTTTAGCATATTTATCATCTTAGACCACATCGAAACATATAAATAATAAAAAAATTGCCAAATTTACGTAAGCGCATCACTTAAGAACGGCAGCACCTATTTTACTAACTATATTATTGTTGTTTGTAATAGTCGAGACAATATTTGTATGAAATAAAATAACTTATACTTCAATAGCAGAATCAATTGAATTTACTGCAGCTAATTAATTAGAGTTTTATGATATTACTAGAGTTTATCCGACACTTTGTCTACGTATTTGTCATATTACTTACCTGAATAGTGCTTTCACGCAGTATTAAAAATATATATATTATTTTTTAGTATTTTACCATGTTTTGTAAATATTTATAATTTTGTTTGACCTAGTTGAAATATTTGCTTCCAGGCGTCAAAATAAAATATTGCAGATATATTTTTTCTAGGTTAATTGAAAAAAAACTATCCTCTATTTCCTCATAAATATTTAGTATGAAAAACAGATCTACATCTTTTTCCAAGGATTGCACTGAATTATCTCAATGTTCTCAAAATTCATTTCGATAGCTTTAGAGATATCATTTAAAATAAAGTAACTATCAGACAAAGTTCCTTTCGCTATTGTAATATTACCATAGATTTTTCGGGATAATCTAAGAGAGCAAATACATATTTATACCATAGTTGAAGTAAATAAGCTTCTATGAAAGCCTTATCCTGCTTAGTGAAATGTTGTGTTGAACTCGTAAGTCATCCGACTAACAGTCGAGTCTACTGGAGTTTGGCCAAAGCTGTGCAAGCCAATTTTTGCCGTCCAACGTTACCGCCACTGGCCTATGGTGGCCTATGATCCACAGGAGAAAGCGACATTATTAGGCAATCTCTTTGCGGCGAATTCCTGCCTCAATGATCGAAACGCGCAACCACCTACTATTCCATGCTGCGGTGTCACTATGCCGGAATTACGATTCAGGCAACGTGACGTATTAAAACAACTACGATCACTCGATGTTCGGAAGGCCAGTGATGTATCCCAGGGTAGTTATTAAAAAATGGGGGGCGGGTGGGTTTAAAAAATTCTTTTACCCCCTTTCTTTTTTTTGGTTGTGTCCGGGAGGAAAAAGGCAATTAACAATAGAAGAAGGGAGATAATAAATACTAACACCCAAACTAACTAGGATGAAAGAAGGGAAAATAATAACATGTTGGGGATAAGTAATAAAAAGATTAACAAAAAGGATATTGGGGGGGAAAAAAAAAAAGGGGAAAAGGGGATTTAAAATAGGGTTGGGGTCTTTTTTTTGGGTCTAAATAAAAATTTTTTTAATTGGAATCTTTTTTTCTTTTAAATTTATAAACATAAAGGAAAAAAAGGAGAAAAATCACTTATAAGAATGTTAATAAAAAGTTTACCTGCAAGAGATCCCCTTTTACCCCCCTTCCAGCTCTTCAGAATGTCTCGCTCGCAATGCGAGACAGTCTTAATATCTTAGGCATAGATATTCGCAGCGACCTCAATCCCAGGGATTATATACAGAGCGTGATCTCCACAGCATCTCGGAGACTCGGAATCCAGAACAGGGTGCGACGGTTTTTCACGCCTGAACAGCTATATCTCCTTTATAAGGCACAAGTTCGGCCCTGCGTGGAATACTGCTCGCACCTCTGGGACGGTTCGGCAAAGTACCTCTTGGATACCCTGGACAGGTTGCAAAGACGGGCTGTCCGCATGGTTAATGATGCAGACATTACAGAGTTCATAGAGCCGCTTCAGTTGCGCAGAGACATTGCCTCACTGAGCGTGTTCTACCGTCTGTATCATGGCGAGTGTTCTGAAGAGTTATTCAACTTGATCCCTTCCTCTCCTTTTCATAACCGCACCACGCGCGCTGGTCTTCGGAGCCACAGTTTTACGGTAAATCCTATCTGGGCACGAACTAAAAAGTTCGCAACATCTTATCTTTGCCGTGCCGTGAAGCTATGGAACAATCTCCCGGCCAGTGTGTTTCCTCCTTCCTATGACATGGGGTCCTTCAAGCGCAACGTGAAGAGATACTTACGCAGGCCGGCATGACAGCGGCGACCGGCGAGGGATAGTATGTCTCTCGGTAGTCGCCATTGTTTTTGGATTGTACTGTGCTTACCATCAGGCACAGTACAGTCATTTTGCCGAGCTACGATAAAAAAAAAAAAAAAAACATTTTCCAAAATGATTCATTGAATTAGTTGGCACACTGCTCACAGGTTCACTAGACAAATCTATTTGTAAGTAGAATTCAACATTTTGCGTTTCAAAATTTTCTCACGGGAAAATCTCATATCGGATCCAATCTGAGACCGAATGTACGAGTGATTATTAAAGGTAAATTACGACTTTATCAAAATAAAATTAGATTCCATCACACTCCAGCTTTATAAGAATTAGTAGGTGTTGTAATCGCTGAACTGATAATTATAGAATCTCAATGTATTCAATTCTATACTCATTGTAGAATTGAAATATTTCTATAGATAGTAATTTAAATATATACAAAATATAAAAATACTAGTATGGCTTAATTGATTGATTAATTATTAATTGAATGATTTGTTAATTTTGCAGGCTTATGCTCAAACAAATCGTATAGAAATTAATAAGATGTATTATTATACATAAGTATTCTTAAAAACGTATCGGAAAGGCAATCCGGTATCCTGACAAATAATCCTGATAATAGGGAATCCTATACCCTAGTACCTTAATCGCTTTAAGATTATTGACAACGCCTGCCCCTGCGATAACACATCTGTGCAAAACTTTGAACACTTGCTTCAAGATTGCCCCAGATTTAGCACGAAGAGACTAGGGCGCATAATGCTTTGTGATAATCTTCGTACATGTCCATTCGATCTTCTGGGTTTGATGGAGAAGGAGTCTGCAATCAAACCGTTCAATAATTTTGTCAAGCATGCATTTAACGGACTTTGAAATTACCACGACTCTCTTACCTGCATCTAAGTTATTTTGAAATAACCACGACTCTCAGACTTGTATCTATATCAGGACTAACAAATCAAGGTGACTTAATATTATGCTCACGCAACACATCAAAGGAGTGAGTACTGAATCGTATCAAATTACCCCACTCTCCCTTTAATTGATCCAAATGATCTGTTTGCGAAAACAATAAGTGTAGAAAAAAAGGGAATTGCTTACACAGATATCAAGTTTTATATCTTGACTAGCGGGCCCGGCTGACGTTGTCCCGCCCTGATTACCCCCCGCAAGCCCCCTTGTAGGTGGAATTTCGTAAAATCCGTTCTTAGCTGACCTCTACTCGGCGAAAGGAATATTCCTACCATATTTCAAGTCGCTACGCCTTATGATTCCAGAGATATCGTGATGAATCAATATATAGGTGGGAATCTCTAATATATATATAGAATAGATAGATAGATTTATATTTATGTAAGATTTCAAGACGTCAGCTCATTCATTCATTGTTTTCAATTCAACATTATAATCATTAATAGTAATTTTTAAGATAGAAGGGGTCTTTCTAATAACACATTAGATCATAAACGTATTACTTATTGACAATATGGGCATATTATATCATTTTCTATCTTTAAGTAATTGTTTCATTAGTTCCTTATACAGTGTAAGTGAGCACTGAGGTAGTTATAAACTGGGTTAAGGTTTTAGTTAATTGAATTAAAGAAATATAAAATATATAAAATAAAACATATTTATTATGTTGTTAATGAATAACCTAATTTGATACACTGTTAGTATTTATATATCTAATGTATACGTTACATGTTCCTGTAAGTAGCGTGCGTGTCGTACTTACAATTGTTTTTAAAGAGGATTTCTATAATTGTGTTCGCAGCATATCAATTCATGGTCTCACAATTTTATATTTCTTTAATTCAATTTTAAAAAACGCGTGCGGGGCTGCGGGTACAGCTAGTATTAAATAACTTTATTTATTACATCGATCTGAAAACCTTAATACCTTTCCAATATTCAATTTGAAATAATAGTATTACTCTATTCTGTGAAAAGTAAAAACCGAATTTAAAATTTTTACTCGAAGATTCAATCTTCCCGGCTAGATTGAACGATTTCTGCTTTATCGTATCTCGTTTCCATAATTATCTATAGCGGAAGCTTTGAACACAATAAGTATTTGTTACTCTATCTCAACGTTACTTATACGAGTCATTAAAACAGAGTAATAATCAATTATGTTATTGTAACGTAAATAAAATTATTCAAAGTGAAATTAATAACACTAAAAACATATCTTTATTGTTTTGTAAATGTCCTCTTTTATACATTATCTCACGCAGTCATTTAAAAGGAAATCCCGTTAAAAAAATGGATTCTTTGATCAGACAAAAGCTTGTACAAAATGAAAATTAATATGAATATTTTGGGTGTCCTTTCGTGAAAAGCCTGATTTATTGTCCGAAATATTCATCGTTCGTTATATTGAAAAGATACCTCGCGTTGCCGGCACAATTTCCTTTATGTACGAAAAGCACTTTTTAAAGAGATACGCCGTTTAGATAAAATGCTAATTTATTCATTGGCAAAAAGAAGGCAGACATAAGCCTCCTGAAGATTCAATTTAATCTTCTGTTAGTAATTTATTTTTGATATTAAATTAAAATATATTGACGGTATGTTATTGGCAAACGGCTTTTATCCGTAATTGAAATGATATTTTAGTACTTCGAATACATTATTCTAATTTTTCACTAGTAATCGCTCGTTACTTCGTCCAGTTTGTTTTTAAAATCAATCAAAATATCCTTTATTCAATTTAGGTCCTGAGAAGGCGCTAATGAACGTCAAAGCTACCACCGGGTCGGAAAATAACCTAGTTATCGAGAAGAACCGGCAAGAAATTCGATCTGGTTTATCTCTTCATGTTATATATTGTTACAAAACATTACATTTTACAAAACGTTACATTCGTTATTAGTGGATGCACAGAGAGGGCGTTATTTCCAGACGTCACAACCGTTCACATATTGATCCACCCTATAATAATAGCCTTTAGATATTAAAACGAGCTTGCCATGGTTCTTAAACTCACTATCCGGCAAATCGGTAATGTGATTTGGGACTTTGTTATAAAACCTAACAGTATTACCTAAAAAATAATTAAATTAATAACCTATAGCACTAATATTATAAATTTAAATCCGACTTATAGTTTTAGAGCAAAAATTTTTGCCACGGGTGCTGTAATAAAATATGTGAGCAGACCGGAATATAAAGCGCGTTACGTTGTACATACAGATCTTAGGGTAATGTTTAGTGATGTAAAGCACTCGCAAGGACTTCCTCTTGGTATATCAAAATAAGTAATTAATAAAAATTACGCGTTGTCAGACTTACAATTGATTGAGCGCGTTTTACTCTGTGCGTAGGTCACCCCTTTATATCTGTTTGCTACCGATAGTACACTGCAGCACCGCGCCGTTTACACTTGTATATGACAATGCATTATGTGATTTATGAGACTACCTGCAGCGATATTTTCTCTCGAATATAGGACGTTCAAACAAAGAACCTCTTGAGTTCTATAATATTAGTTGATTTGTAGTCCGGTGAAGCTGTTAAGAACTTGTTAGGTCGATACCGTAGTCAGTTCGAGAACAAAAATTTGTTGATTTAAAATGATCAAGTCCGCGCATAATAATGTAATTTTGATCTGTCAGGCCAACTTATAACAAGTTATTTTAATTTAGATGTAAATTGTAATAAAATGAAAAGAAATTAGGGAATGGGTGTTCTTGGATAAAGTTTTATCACCCGAAATTACAAAGTGCTTTTATGTCGACGCACTGAAATTTCCTCTTCGAGAATATATGAAGTAATTAAATACGAACGATAATGAGAGAGCGCCACCTGGTGTTTTGTTCGCGTAAAACTTACTTTAGAGCTTGTACCGAAAAATATTAAACTCCGTCGTAGAAAACAATGCATGATGTGCATAATAATGACTTACAATTTATAGCTCACAATGGATAGAAAATTCTGAAAATAGTTCCCTTCAAAATATAACACCAGGATAAATCTATACAGGTAAATTAGATTGAAGAGTCTGTTTTTACCGGACTAATCTCCGAAGCGGTTGAACCGATTTTGACTAGACTTTCACTAGAAAATAGAAGAGTACACACGAGTCAGTACGTCACCTACCCGAGTGTGCCGATTCACTTTTATTTACTGTCCAATTCGTCTTAGAATGTTCAGAAATGATTATTCAGGTTATATAATTATTTATCTAAATATGCCGTATTCAACGTAATAGCGTTCATATATTTATAAATAACTAGTGAGCGCCCAGTGGTCGACATTCGACCATAGTTCATTGAATTTTTAAAGTTTGAACTTTATTAGGGTTCTTTTATCAAAGGGTATATATAACCTCTATAATCAAAGGCTTTCATCATGCCTACTCAGTTATTTGCCACTTTTTTTTAAATTATATAAACATTAAAAAAAATCGGTGTCTAAATGAAAATTGAAATTAATTATAAATTTGAAACAAATAACTTTACGAAAATAAAGAAATTTATCGCAACTCATCACACAATTTTCAATTAATTTTACACGACACCATGGGTGCGTGGTATTTCTGGGTGATGTTGAATTAAATATAGTCTGTACATTATGAGGAATAGTGATATGCCCAGAATCATCATTTGGAAAAGTAATGGATACACAATAGAATCAAGTGATGAATCCAATACAAAGATGTTTTTAATACCACCATTAACTTTTGAAAATGAATTCATTTTTGTTCATAATTCAAAATCAACTGTACTAAATATAATTGCTACATCAAGTTGAACTGCATCATTGTAAACGTGGAGCTGTAAGTCATGGATTACTTTCATGACCAAACAAATTTTCTTATTTTGATTTTACAAAGTATTTTTTGCTCATTTTTTATTGAATCATCATTTGAGTACACCATAAAGAAATACTAAACATTAAAATATTGACATTGAATTTGGAAATATTGCTTTACTCTCATGGCAACATGAAGCAAAGTGACATGAAGTGAAAGCAGTCTGTCACCTAAACATTTTGACATACAATAAAACCAAAGAGAATAATAATTATTTCAGTAGTTCCATAAATTTACTAAAGATAAAGAAAAATATAGAAAAATAATTTATCAATTAATATTAATGTATGTTATGAATTTACATATTATATTATTCCAAAATTAACCTACAATTTGACCAGTTGATTTCAAAGGGCATAGTGTAAGGCATGCAACGTCAGTCATGTTAAAATTATTTAAAAGGAACGTAAGAAGGATGAAGGATGTTTGAAACATCTTTTTCATTTAATGCGTGTATATGTTGTGTAAAATTCAAGCAGTAGTGTGAGTAATGTATATTTTAATTAATTTAATATGCTTGTAATACATTTTATATAAAAAAATAGCTTTGTGCACTTCTCTGCCACATAAACTTTAACTATGCTAAATTTCAAGTTCGCCCGTTCGCGTAATTTGCTTAAAAAGGGATACAAAGTTTTGGATTCATATATAAGATATGTACGTATAAATAACGTATTAATATATAAGATATGTTATAATATCATTGTTGAATGTAGAATAAAAAAGGGTAATTGGAACGTAAGAGTAAAAAAAAAACATACAGTCGAGCATAGCAACCTCCTTCGCAACCTTTTTTGAAGTCCGTTATTGACGGATGTCAAAATGTTTTTTTATTTACATGTGTGTATATGTTGTGTAAAATTGAAGCAGTAGTGTGAGTAATGCATATTTTAATTAATTTAATGTACTTCTAATGCATTTTACATAAAATAAATAGCTTTCTGCACTTCTCCTCCATATAAACTTTAACTATGCTAAATTTCACGTTTATCCGTTCACGCAATTCACTTAAAAAGGGTACAAAATTTTGGCTTTACGTATTAATATATATGATAGGTGTATTTAATTCACGAATTAACGTTTTAAACTGAATAGCAACAAGCCTGTTTTTATAATGTTTGAAGTAAAAACTTCTTTACGCGCATTGAGCGATATTTTTTGGCAGGAGAAAACTTATGGTTTCCCGTCAATGACATGCTACTAAGCCTGACCAACCGTATTACGCTTGCGTCAGATTAGCGTATTTATACCTAAATTGTTACACAAAATAATCTTAATTCAAATCGATCGAAGAGTTTGGCGAGGCAGAGGTGGTAGAGCCACGCCGAAGCTATTACTGGTTTCAGCATGTGTGGGTCGGCTCGTCCGGGGTAGTACAACCCTCTCACAGAAAACCGACGTGAAGTAACAGTTTTTTTTTTTTATTTACGTGGGGAAATCCTTTATGGATACGCCACCCTCTCGGGGGAGAGAGTAGGTTATGTCCGACTCGCACGGACTAAAACCCACGGTGTACCGTCCGCCGCATGGTAGGGGCGGCCAGGGATCGGACCTGCTGTCTTCCTGAGAAACCGCCCCTGCGGCAGCCTGGCGAGTGAACGCCAGGCTTCATCCTACTATAGAGAGACTACTGGGTACACAACCAGTCGTCTCCCCTCGTCGGCCTCACCTGTGCAATGAGGAGATGGGTCCCCCGACCCATCTCCTCAGGCTCAGCTCGGTTATGAGAGGGGGCGAGCGTTCCGCCTCTGCCCATTCCCTCCCCTGGGCTACGACTAGGGTGTCATCCGCATAACATATGAGGCGCGTTCCTGATTGGAGCGCGCCGCGGGGCATCCAGTCGTAGCTCAGGTTCCACAATAGTGGCCCCAACATGGAGCCCTGTGAGACTCCACAAGGAGTCTCACGTCGGACCATCCACCCTCTGCCGTCTGCGTAGACGACTTCCCTCCCCTCGAGGTACGCCTTCAACAGCCGCCGCAGGTACGGAGGCACGCCGAAAAAGCGGAGCGCCTCCCGTATAACTCCATGCGGCAGGCTGTTGAAGGCGTTGGCGATGTCTAGTGACACCGCCAACATTCTTTGACCCCGGAAGGTCGCCTACGCAGAGAGCACCTTCAGGAGGCTCAGGGCGTCCAGGGTTGAACGCCCCGACCGGAAGCCGAACTGCGCGTCCGACAAGTTCGGTCCCACGTCTTCCAGGTGCTGGACGACCCGGGAGGCGATCACCCTCTCGAGCACCTTCCCGGTGTCGTCCAGCAAGACGATGGGCCGATGTGCCGACGCACAGTCCGGAGAACAGCCCGCCTTAGGGATAAGGCAGAGCCGCTCCGTCTTCCACGGCTTCGGGAACTGTTCTTCCGCCAGGCAGCGGTCGAACAGCTCCCGAAGCCACCCCCCGAAGTGCCCCATGCAGAGGGCCAACACCCGACCCGGAACCCCGTCTGGCCCAGGCGCCGCCCGTTTGCCGCGGAGGCACTCGACCGCCCTACCCATTTCCTCCTCCGTCACCGGGGTAGGGCGGTCAAACACCTCCGCGATAGACGTGAAGCGCGGGGGCATGAGAGAAGGAGGCCGCTCCGGAGGGTCAGGGAACAGCTCTCCCACGACCCTCTAGGCCACCTTTGGCTGGAGAGTCTCTGTCGTCGGGGGCGCTCGGCCCCGGAGTTGCTTCCGGACTATCCGGTATGGGCGCCTCCACGGATCGCTCTCCAGCGTCTGAATGAGCTCCTCCCATGCCACCTCCTTGGCACGGCTTATGGGGATCTGCACAGTCTTCTTCTTCTGCCTGTATTTGCCATACAGCCGGGCCTCTTCCTCGGGGGCCCTGACCCCTCTCCGACGGCTTCGCCCGAACAGCCGCCGGGCCGCAGAGCAGGCCGCCTGAAGCTCCGCGAGCTCAGGCGACCACCAGTACACCGCCCTTATGTCAGGGCGGTGTACACTCCGCGGCATCGACGCGTCGCATACCTCAGTGAGAGCATCACGGAGGCGGGCAGTGGACGCGTCGATATCCTCGCTGTCCAGAAGGGGCGACGAGGCCCAGGCCTGGACGATGGCTGCCTCCTCCGCCTTCTCCCTGTCGAGGCGGCTCATCACCCAGCGAGGGAACCACACCTCAAGTGCCTGGCCTCAGGGGTCAGTGGTCGCCCCTCCCCACGCCCTAGACTTGGCGTTAAGATCGCCAAGCAGGACGACGGGGAGCGGCGCCAGCTGCCTCACGACCGGCCCCAGGGAGTCCATGAAAGACTCGAACCCCACCAGGGGCCGGTTCGTGGAAAAATAAACCCCCCCCCCCCCCCCCCCGGACAAGACCGCCACGGAGCCATTCGCCCAGTGAGGCTGGTCCGGGACGCGATATGACAACGACGGCCAAGTCAATTTTCCACTGCGCCACTGTCTGTAGGAGAAGATCCTGGGCGGCGGCGCAATGGTTTAGGTTGCCCTGGAGGTAGCTACTATGTATGCAGTCCATTACTGATCCATAGCAGTTACCTCCGCATGCACCTCCCTAAGGAGGCGTGCTTTCCCCTTTACAGGGGGGGGCTTACATTCCCGCCCCCCCATAACATGTTCTGCCGGAATTCCGGCATCCGCACAAACGCTGCATTTCGGCTTCGCCGCTGTGCAGGTGTTTGCGCGGTGTCCTCTTCCCCGCAACGGTAGCAAGCCGCTCCTCTCGCCACCTCCGACGGGCATATCGGCGGGTGTGACCCAAGCCCATGCAACGGTAGCACCTTAAAGGTCTACCCTCGAGCAGATGGACTCGGGCCGCACTCCAACGATTAGAAGGCGGCCTGTCCCGACCAGCTTTCGGGCCGCTTCGAGGGGGAGGCTCACGAACAAAGAGCTGAGCGCCCTAGGTCGTGTCCGAAGCGGACCCGCTTTCATGTCGGTGGGCTTACACCCACCCGCCTTGACCACGGCCTCTACAGCCTCCTGTGTCGACACCGATTCGTCGATTCCGACGACTCGGATGTCCGCCCTCTTTGTAAGCCGCACGACCGGGGCCATGCCCTGCAACGCTGCCCGCACCCCTGTCGCGAGCTTATCAGCCTGCTCTGTGGCCAAGGCACCCGGGATCTGGAGGATTTTGGCCCCCGTAGCGCTAGTCCGTATCCGGAGACCGGAGAAGCCGCATTCGCTGAGCGACACCTCCATCCTCGCCTTAAAGAGAGCGTCCTTGTACGTCACCCTCTCCTCTGCCTCCGGCTATAGCGTCACTAGCACTGCGGCCGAGCGAAGGGGGGTGAGCTTTTTCTTCGCCCTCCTTTTGTTCTTTGATTTGGCCGCAGGTGACTTGGGGCCTGCGGCCGGCTTCGGAGCTGCAGTGGTCGTCGCTGCAGCCACCTTCTTCGCCTTTTTCTTCCCCCGCCGCACCACTGTCGTCCACCCTTCCTCCTCCGGCTCCAGTGGAGCCGGAAGGGAGGATAGACAGGGAGCGGGACAGGAGATAGGTACCGGCGTATCGCTCGGGGGCGTCCTTGTTTTTGCCACGTGAAGTAACAGTGCTTTCATTGTTGTGTTTCATTCGGTCAGTGATAGCGCCGGATAACCCACCTCCCCTACCCCTCCCCCAAACACAGGATGGCAACGCACTTTCGACTCTTCCTGTGTTGCAAATGTCTATGGACGGTGGTAATCACTTAACATCAGGTGACCCACCAGTTCGTTTGCCACCTATGATATAAAAAAAAAGTTTGGTGAGGACTATACACTATCCACGCGAGCGGAATCACGAGTACAACTAGTATACATATAAATAAAGAGCTTAATTTCCCAAATAATAAAGGTGATTGCTCAATTTAATCATCGTAAAAAGCATAATCCTTTCTGTCGGAATCACACGGCTGGGACGCGGTGGGTCGTTCCCTATTCGTAAATTTCATTGAGCCACGCAATCAAATTAGGATCAAATACTTCAAACGAATACTTGTCTGTACTTTTTACGGTCTCCAGTGTAAAAAGGTTAACGGTGTAAATGTTATAAAAAAAAAGTGCGTGTGAATTTATGTACACGCGTTAGAAGTTATACTTCTTTGGCATAATACAAAGAAATACAAAATGTTGACTATAGCTAACTTCAGGGTGTCGGTTTTTTGTGACAGTGTGCGCGCGCATCGTAGTAACTTCAGGGTGTTGGTTTTTCGTGACGGTGTGCACGCGCATCGTAAATACTTCAGGGTGTCGGTTTTTCGTGACGGTGTGCGCGCGCATCGTAATAACTTCAGGGTGTCGGTTTTTCGTGACGGTGTGCGCGCGCATCGTAAAAACTTACTCTCATCATTTTTCCCTAACGCGCCAAAAGAAGTATAACTTCAAAAAAAATCAGGCCAAAAGTAAATTTCACTCATAAATATTAAACATTAAGTTTCGCCCAAGGCTTCGCTCGCTTTAATGTAAATTTGAACTATCCTTCGATAACAGTACATAAAAGTGGAGATAAAATGTACTCATGTCCTTTTTTCTAATTTTGAAAACGTGCATTAAAAACTTCTTAGTGATCGGTCCAATAGTTTATTTTTTTTTAATTACCACCGCTTCGAAAACATCATGGTAATTGAAAAGAGCGTGCGACACACTCGATCAGCTAAAGTCGGTCTGCTAAGTATTTGAAGAATAAAGTTTTAAAAATAATCTATTGCTATGAAACTCTACCGGAACTATCGAACAGTGCGTGAAAAACTACTATAGCTTGAATTAATTATATGAACTTACAAAAACAGACGAAATTATAGCTTCGTATACCTCAATTCTGAGCTGCTTTTTTTTCTAGCATTATATTAGAAGCACTTCGGCTATGTCTATATGTATTTTGAATGTTCAAAACGGCAATATAATTGAAAAATATTAGTCACTTTTGAAGGCTGCTAATTCTTTTAATATTTTTTTCATACAATAGAACAAAGTATAGGATATAAATAATATGATATGGAAATATCTGGTGCATTTTTCCAAGAATAAACCCCAGGAATACGTTTGTTTGAGCCAAACGCCGCTCGCGTTTCGTAATTACGTATTTTACTTATAGTTAGGTATTTCGCAGAACAAAACGATAACATAAATACCTAAATATCAGTTTCAAAATGGTGTATGATATTAGTAAAATCTAAAATTATGTTTATCACCTATTCACCAATATTTAGTAGTTTAAAATGACATGTCTCTGAAGTATGATTACTTAATATTTTACTAGTTCAAAATTATTTCACTGTACTTGTATAATTGGGCTATTATTCAATAAGGTATTTTTTCACGCTGTTTTAAAGGCATAATAGTTTAGGAAAATATACTAAAAAGATAATTAGGTATTACTATAGATTAGTCAAAATAGAATAGACAGAATATCAAATAGTATTCAAGGTTGATAAAACCTTCCCTTGGGGAGAACTATTACAATGATTTTATATTATATCATCTCAATGAATCACAGATACTTAGCATTATGCCTATGTTAAATAATAAAATATTACGAACAAGGAATACATTATCGTACTCGGGAAATAATATTAATTCTCAATATAAGAAACTTTATAACGTGCTCCGGCGACTTCTGGAAGTTTCGAAACGAACAATATTTGTTACCAACTTAGTTAACAAGTTAACTCGCGCTTTCAGAAACTCCTGATTACAGGAGGTTCCCTCGTATTCGCATAATCTTAGGTTCAGCGGTTTTCTTACTTTTATGTTTATCTCAGTTATTATATTGCGATTATTACATGTATATATTAAATTACATTTTATTGTAAATGTAGTTAATGTCATTTTACCGGCAGTATAACACGGTTTACACATTTCAGACCGTTAAACTCAAATATCGTGTGACTATATACAACGGAAGATGCAGCACCTAATTATTTTTATGCGATCATGTTAGTCTAACTCCTAACTAGGTGGCACTGTAACTAATCAAAATATTAAACAGAAGACAGTTCAGAAAGAGCACGCTGAGAACTTGATGGATATCTTTATGGCATTTGAGCATTTGGTCACGTAAAGCTATCAATGAAAAGTTATGTTAATCGTCTTTCCCAAACTTGTATAAACCAGATTAATCTCTAGCCTTCACTTTAAAAGAGAAGCAAAGCATTCTTACGGACATTTTGTATTAAGTTTAACTATAAATGAACGGTGGATAATACCACCGATAATTTTAGGGCGTGCTTATTCCATTTCCGAAATCCTCTATGGATTTAAAATATCGAGTTAACTTTGAGTTTCCACGAATTTCAGCAGTTTTATTACAAGCGTGTACTTCTACGTGAGATCATGCAGTCATCCGTTTTTTCAAGATTTGTTACACATACAGACACTTTCCGAGCTCTTAGAAGATAGCTAATATTCATCCTATGGCCAAGAAAGGCAATCGAACAAATGTTATTAATTAGAGGTCTATTTTTATTACCTCCTTTCTCTATAAGGTATTGGAGCGATCGTCAGTATAGACTTAATAAAGTATCTTAAGAAGCAACAACCGTTCAGTAATTGCCAGTATGGCTTTCATCATGGCCGTTCACCTCACTGCAAGATAGGCTGAATCCATAAAGACTAAGGAAACTGGCAATTAGTTTAGACGTGGTACACCCTTTATGAAGACCTGGGAAATGCTATCCCCTCCGAATTAAGATTATTCACTATCCCTGATGATTGTTGTAAGTGGGTATCGAGTTTTTTGTCTGAGCGAAGCATAGGATTTGTAGGAAATTGTTTTAATTTCAATTGCGAATGCAAAAGTCAAACCAAATAACAAGAACGAATTCAACAGAGTCTAATAAATTACAATTTAAAGAACAAAGTAATTAATGCCTGGTTCGTACTAAGCAAATACCGATGTTAAGCTACAAATTATATATAAAAGGAGTAATTAGTGTACTGTATCTTAAGACAGGATAAAGGAGCGCGCGGAAACATGGAAAACTCTCAACAAATAAATGAGAAACTCAATTAATTGCAATTGTTAAGTAAAGTTCTGAGTGTTAATGAAATTCCTACCTATAACGCGAGTCGCATACATCATGAGCTTAAAGGCCGCTCCCTATTCTAATAAATAATTCTTCTTAAGGAATAAAACGATATTGAATGCTATAAAATTTTCAATCTCTCAGATTCTTCAAAATTTATCAAACATGTTTTTATTTAATTCAATCATTTGATTTACGAGATAATTTTGTCCTTTTTAGAGTTATATGTAAATCTTTATATTTTAAATTAGTTATCCTTATTTATAACAACGTAAAAACGACTTTTAGTCAAGAATATTGAGAAGAATCCGATAAAAAAATGATGTCCGCAATTTCGCTCTCATGGATATAGTTTTATTTCATAGGCATTGCGTGTTTTATTGGGATTTATTCCTATTTCATTGCTATTACACCTTTTAACACATTTAGTAAGTTTGAGTTACTTATTAAATTTTATCACTACTGTTCAACCCCTTATAGAATTGTGTAATTAGAGAAGCGTGAGTTCTCTGACAGATACTTTGTCAGCAAGTAATTGCCTTTTTTAAATTGGTTCAACTGTTTCATAGATTAGCTCAGATAAATAATTAATGTCTTTATAGACTTTATGGCTATAGATTTATTAATTATAATAAATAGATTGTGTAATATGATTTAATCTACTCCTAAAATTTGCCGAGGCTTAATTAATTACTATCCTCAAGTTAAATGTCTGTCAACTATCTATAAATTTTCAGATTTTCTTTCTTGAAATCAGGTCATCTTTCTAGACATTCTATTTTAAAGTCATCAATTAGGAACTCAAACTTTGAAATTAAACGTTAGCAAATATATTATGTATGAATTCAAATTTCGCAATATAGATTCTCTATAAAGACTCTGATAATTAAATTTTCATAATTTTGGCCTAGCTAATTAGCACCCTCGAGTTCAAATTTTGTATGTTCTACAAGTTTACCTTACGAGTTGATTCCTTTTTCAAAATCAATCTGTTAGCTATCTCGTGTAATATCATCAGCAGACGAAAAATGATGAGGTGGTGAACGTTCAGTTCATTTTAAAATTCATTAAATAAACACAAAGATGTGGCTCTAAATAAAAGTGGCTTAAAAAATATTACAAAGCCCGAGGTCAGGGATGATGAGGTCATCTAATCATTAATCAAGGGGGAGGAAAATGGGAACTGATTAATTAAAATTTATTATTAAAAGTTAATTAATGCTCAGAAAATTTCCTCGTTCGTGACTACGTATCTAAGCGTAATTTTAACTTTTGACACTTTCTTTGATAAGTATGGTGCAAATGGCGAGAGATAGAGAATTATATTGAGTTATGTGACAGATTTATTAAGACCTGCCGAAAATTTACATTTTTAATCGCTATTATTAATTCAATTTAGTATACAGTTGATACTTTGTAAGGATGCTCGGTAGTGTTTACAAAGTCGAAGTTCCGACATGGTTTTTCGCATGATGCATTATCGCAACTTGTGTACAACAGTATGCTTTGTGTAAATAAAAATAATTTGATTATATCAAGACCATCCTTTCCCTCCTCTGAAGCAAATTACTGAAGTGGCACACGCTTAGTCTAGAAGGAGGTCTGCTCTTTCAAGGCCACCATCTGAAACACATTTATAGATTCCTGGTGATAGATATTGAGCTTATGAATTATATCTACTAGGCAAACATTTGGAAATAACATTCCTATAGTTAGACCACGTTATTTTACTTCACAAAAAAGCTTAACTGCAAGGATATTATACCACTTACTTTAAGTGACGCTTAAGATACTGTAGTATCTGGCTGCTAAATCTATGCATATAAAAATGAAGGGTCTGTATGTAATACCAAAATATCAACTTTTTAGTGAACGGATATGAAAGTATACACGTGCTTTCAGGGTTATACAATGGATTAAAGTTCCAAATATGTTGCTGATGGTAAATCCCGTTCAGCACACTGTTAGTATTTACATATCTAATGTACAACAAGTTACAGTAGGTGGTGTGCGTGTCGTACTTACAAATGTTTTTGAAAGACCATTTCTGTAATTTTACATCTTTACACACTTTTACATTTCTTTAATACAGTTTAAAAAATGCATGCGAAGTAGCAGGCAGTAACTAGTATATAATAAAAATAATTAGTAAAGATGAAACCAAATGGCTGCCTAGGCTCTTAGCACTTACGCCGCAACTTTTGTAATAAGAGTTTCTCCCTTAAAAACTTCATAAGGAGCCCTTTGAAACAAAAGAGCTATTAGAAGTACCGGTTGTTTCTCGGAAATTAATGCGCATTCAGGCAACTTCCATATTATACACAGGTATTATTAACAGACTAAGGTAATTACAATATTTAATTGCATATGAAAAAGTTTTGTATTTTCTTAAAATAAATTTGTTTGACAGAATGATTTCCAGAAGTTATGATGATTCATTAATTATCTTCCGACTTGATTAATCCTTACTAATATTTTTACTACGAATGTAAGCTTATTTGTTCATCTATCATCCGCTGACTACTTAGCAGATCATAATGAAATTTTGCATTGAGTACAGAAAATGATACAGAATACCTTTCATACATACAAAAGTACTGTTCTAGAGAAATTGATCAAATCTACGTTAACACGAGTGAAGCCGTGAGCAAAAGCCAGTTTAGATAATAATAGGTCTGGTGCGTAATGTGTTTTGCTATTCTACTATCTCTTAGCTATTACAAAATATGTTATTAAGGAGCCTGTTCGGGACGTATTTTAAAGTCTTTAACCCTATATTTCGTACTTAAATGTTGCCTACATACTATCTAAAACATATAATAAGTATGCAAATGAGATATGTTAGTACTTTCAGATTTTTGTGAAAAAAAATCTTATACGTGTCTAAGAATACATAAATAAAAAATAAATTAATTAAGAATACATTAATAAATTTCAATCTATTTTAGAGATGTTTGTCTAACTGTTTGTTTATGCACGAAACACTGCTAAAGCACTACATGCTTATAAAGCTTAACAAAGAAACTCCTAGAACATATCCTCGAATAACATTTAGTCTTGGTTTCATTAAAATCGGTTCACTCAATCGAAAGTTATTGTATTTTCATTACATAGTATAAAACAAACTCCCCTACCGCGTCTGTCTGTCTGTCTGTTCGCGATAAACTCAAAATCTACTGAACGGATTTTCAAACGGTTTTCACCAGTGGATAAAGTGATTCATGAGGAACGTTTTGGTATATAATTTGTCAAGGATTTTTTTTATAATCAGGGCGGGACAACGTCTGCCGGGCCCGCTAGTCTATACATATGATAAGAATGTAAATTAAACATTTCTGTACTTTTCAGATTTTGGTGAAAATATTTTTGCACGTGACTGAGAATAACGAAGGAAATAAACTTCTTAGAAATGTCTGTCGGTCTGTTTGTTAATTGTCTAACAATTAATCATTGTTTTTTCTTACATTTCATTCCACGCGAACGTAGTCGCGGGCACAGATAGTAACTAAAACATCAGTACAATAATTAACTTTATAAAATGTAATAGCTTATTCTTGTATCTCGTGCTTAAGATTAATGCGGTACACGGTACCGTAACAGATTACCGTCCGTGGAGGATAGTGTCACTTAAATTTCCCGACTTGGCAACATGCTCAGAATATGGGGAAACACGGGTACAATTTGCACCGAACACTGTATTCTTTTTTATTCGATTGCACACAGAACAGTATTATTTAATACTAATTGATCATTCGCTTCGCTGGGCATCATTACATAGTATAAAACAAAGTCTTCTGCCACGTCTGTCTGTTCGAGGTAAACTCAAAAACGACTCAACGGATTTTGATGCGTTTTTCAGCAGTAGATAAAGTGATTTGGTATATAATTTGTCAAAGTTTTTTTTTTATTAGCAGGGTGGGACAACGTCCGACGGGACAGCTATTTAAATAATAATTTAATTACAAGGAAATAATTTAAAAAAATCTGCATCGAATGGTCATGGTCTAATGATACGTTTTATAGTTTTGTCATGATTGAGCTTCAAAATAACTCGAATTTCATGATATGGTTTGATGTTTATTTATACGAAATAAGAAACACCATGTATTCATAGTTACTAAACAATTTCAATTTCATTTATTGATTAAAAATAGAATTACATCTACAAAATCCCATAATATAGGTTTTACTGCGTAACAAATGAAACGTTTCGCATTTACAGTATCAATTAGGATTAAAATTTTATAATAAATATAATATATATAATATCACAAAAAGTATTGTTTATTTGTGAATCTAATATAATTATATCACAATATATCATTACATAGTATAAAACAAAGTTCCCTACCGCGTCTGTCTGTCTGTCTGTTCGCGATAAACTCAAAAACTACTGAACGGATCTTTATGGTTCGCGATAAACTCAAAAACTACTGAACGGATCTTTATGCGGTTTTCCCCAGTGGATAAAGTGGTGCACGAGGGACGTTTTGGTATATAATTTGTCTAGGTTTTTTTTTATAATCAGGGCGGTACAACGTCTGCCGGGCTCGCTAGTATCTAATAATTAAAAAAATAACTAAATAATAATTACTATTATAAAGCAAACAAGCTCTATATAAGAAAGGAGTGGACGCATATCTTGTCTGCATGAATTAGATAATCATACATAAATTGTTCGTACAAGATTGTTGCAATAAGAGGCCGTATAACCCGTAAGATGTTCAAGAGCTGACTCGGCCTTCTACGTCGACAGGATATCACGTGAACTTTCAATGGGACGAGCGGACCAAGAGCATAGTGTACGTTTTAGAGCGTATACATTTTGTATGAGCCTTGATCGTGAAGATGCTTACATCCTCATTATCATAATGCACACACTGTATTTTGACGACATCATTTGGATTCCGTTTGCACTTCTGCATTGTCTTAAATATTCATTTGAAACCTAATGGCATGGATTTCACTAAACAAATAGTTCCGTATTTAATCGTTGTCTCACATAACAAAGAATTAAGAAAAAACGCTGTCTGCAAGAAATTTGAAGAATGGATGTTAAAAGGAATATATTTTTATCGCATTCTACCCTAATTACTGAATGCAGCGTTAAAACAGCTGCATCTTTCACTGATTCTATATTACGAAACAAAGTCCTCCACCGCGTCTGTCTGTTTGTTCGTGATTAACTACTAACCCGATTTTCATGCGAGTCACGAGGAACGTTTAGGTATATCATTTGTTAGGATTTTTGTAAATTGGTTAAAATATAACAATAATTGTTGATAGTAGCGGAAACTTCCGCCTGGGAGTTTTCGTCGAAAACGCCTAATCCCGTTGAGGTATAAAACAATAGAGATACGCAGACAAAGTCGCGGGAATCAGGTAGTATCTAAAATAGTATCTAAAACAAACGTAATTACAACTTCGTATTCCCGAATTTTCTTCTCTAATTCTGAACAGATTTTGAGTATTTTTTTCAAGAATTAAACGAAAGCGATGTCCTTTTCTCTTTTTTTTATTCGTCAATTTTTTTGTTGAATATCCGAAAACGGCGACATCATTAAAAAATATTAGTCCTTTTTAAAACCTAATTCTTATTCTTAATTGATGAAAAAAATCAAAACATAATATAGCAGTGACAAATATTAAGAGTATAGTATAAAAATATTTGCTCCAAGATATCAAGTAACAAAACAGAACAATACGATTGTACAAACTAACCGCCCACGTTTCTTCTTAAAATAGCCAGTACTACCTATATACGCAATATGAAAAAATATCTATATTCAATTTCATGTTATTTATATTACTAAATTTGTAGCTCTGTTTGCACACATGACATGTTTCCAAAATTTATAATAAACGTCACTACATTTTTTAAATATCTATCTATACTGTAATAATATACCATAATAAAATCAAACGTTTTTTGTTGCAGAGAGAGGTCGTAGCCGCCAATCAATTCCAGGCGGAAGTGCAAAGTAACGTCCACTATAATAATAGGTCTTTACCTATGAAATTGCCGATCTGCAGTACTGGCCATTTCAAATCAAAATATTTGTTTGGCTAAGAATTCTAATTTCAAATTAATTTTATTTTAAAAATATGTAATTTTATTTTAAAATGTATGTAATTTTATTTTAAAAATATGGAATTCTTTTTCCAAAAGTAGTCATTTGTTTATTGATTAGTGTTACATTTTCATCGCATTTCAATCTTTTTTGTCATCATGGATACGTTAAAAATTCGAGTAATTATGGAATAAGAGTACCGTCGTGGCAGCAACGCGGCACAAGCGGCACGCAACATCGACGTTTACTGAGCTAATACTACAAACCAACGCACCATCTGTTATTGGTTTGCTCGCTTCCGTTCTGGGAATTTCGACCTGAAAAATGAACCTCGCGGTCGTCCGAAGACTTTGGTCGACAATGACGAATTAAAGGCGATTGAGGAAGCTGATGATACACAATCTACGGCTGAATTAGCAGCAGCTTTCGACGTTAGCGTCAAAACAATATTGGTCCATTTGCGTCAAATTGGCAAGGTAAAAAAGCTTGACAAATAGGTGCCCCACGAACTCAATGATCGCCAGCGCGAAGTACGCGTCGAGACGTGCCTTGCACTGCTCAACAGACACACAAATGAAGGAATTTTGAACCGCATTGTTACCTGCGATAAAAAATGGATTCTGTTTGATAACCGCAAGCTCTCAGCAAGTTGGTTGGATCCTGGTTCAGCACCTATACACAATCTACGGCTGAATTAGCAGCAGCTTTCGACGTTAGCGTCAAAACAATATTGGTCCATTTGCGTCAAATTGGCAAGGTAAAAAAGCTTGAGAAATAGGTGCCCCACGAACTCAATGATCGCCAGCGCGAAGTACGCGTCGAGACGTGCCTTGCACTGCTTAACAGACACACAAATGAAGGAATTTTGAACCGCATTGTTACCTGCGATGAAAAATGGATTCTGTTTGATAACCGCAAGCTCTCAGAAAGTTGGTTGGATCCTGGTTCAGCACCTAAACAATGCCCTAAACGAAAACTTACCCCTAGAAAAGTGATGGTCACTGTTTGGTGGTCTAGCGCCGGTGTGATTTATCACAGCTTCTTACCAAACGGGGTGAGCATTACTGCAAATGTGTACTGTGAAGAACTGAACACAATGATGGAGAAGCTGGCACATCTCCAACCAGCATTGGTCAATCGCTAGTCTCCGCTGCTCCTGCACGACAACGCGCGACCTCATAGTGCACAGCAGACGGTCTCCAAGTTGCAAGAACTGGGGTTGGAAGTTCTCCGTCATCCGCCCTACTCACCAGACCTTGCGCCTACAGACTACTTTTTCCAGAATTTGGATAACTCCTCGGCGGGAAAAAAATTCAATACCCGAGAGGCAATACAAAATGCCTTTGATGAATTTGTTGCCTCCCGTCCAGCTGATTTCTTTAAGAAGGGCATCAATAAACTGCCACTGCCCTAGCAAAGATGCATTGATTGCATGGGTGATTACTTCGACTAATACAAATAAAAAATACATGAAAAAAATTCGTTTAAATTTTTTCATACAAAACGGCAATTTCATAGGTAAAGACCTAATATTTAATGATGGATTTCTGCAAAGCAACGCTTTCAATCAAATATCTATGTGCTTGTAAAATTATGTCATTTCTGTGACTAAAAAATGTTAATCAGATTTTATAGATTTTATTTTTAGTATAGATCGTATTTCTACAGGTTTGAAAATTGTTTGTAAAATTATATGTTTTCAAAAATACATATATTGAAATCTACCTCGATGTTGAAGTTTTATTTGCAGAATTTTTCTTCCATACCACAAATAAGTAACCAAACCAAGAGATATTTCTTTTTTATCGAAGAACGACACAATGACTGCACTTTACCTGATGGTAAGCTTATTACGATCTAAAAGTAACGGTAACGGCAACCACAATAACAATCACCAATCAAATCAACAATCACAAGAGATTTAGAATTCGTCGACCGTCACAACTGTCATAGCATCCTGAAGGCTTTTCTGAAATAACAGAGTTATCAATATGTTTAAGATCGTAGCAATTCAGGCCGGTACAGACACTTTACCATCACTCTTGAATGCTGGAGTAGCCTAGCTGAGCCCAGAACATGACACGTCAGCTATTACGACGCCATGTATTGGCGGTTCTCTTCGCTCCCCCACACCCACCGCCATCCCCCCAAGGCAGTGTCGCAAGCCTAGATTCGATCAGCAGAGTGAAGCCCTCAAGCTCGCTGTTAGAGTGATACTGCATTCACTAACGCATCATACACGGCACATTCCACCCCACATACATGTACACACACGCGGTACATGCATATATAGTGGAAGGGTTTCTTTATTTTTCCTTTGCGGTGTGTTAACCTTTCGCGTAATCTGAAATACATTAACGTGCTTGTGTGGCACGTAGGAAGATACGAATCTATCTCACCAGCGCATACATGTATAGTTAGCTTAGATCGCATTTAGCTTGATACGTGATATTGAATGCAAGGCAACAACAGCCTTAGCCGAGGTCCGGCCAATTGGGTTACCTTGCTTCGGATGAGAGCCTTAAGTGCTCATCCGAAAAATGCGATGAAGCTGTGAAGACCTGTCAGGGCAACAGCAGTAATGTTCACTATTCATTGAGACAAAATTGTTAAAGTATTTTTTTTCTACCTATGTACGTTATAACACTCTTATATTATGTAAGGATTCATACTTTAATTATTTGTCACGCGTTACATAATTCGTATAGTCAGCCTGTCGGTCAGGGAAACCAATTACACTATGTAGGCACTGTGCTATTTATCCGGGCAGAAATTCACCTTACAGTAACTTCCACATAAAAGTGCGTGCAGAACAGCATCTTGTCTTTTATATGCCGAACTCCAACCAATGACGTCTTACACCAAGGTGAATAATGAACAGCCGGTAACTTCAACCAATAGCGTTTGAGGTCATTAGTAACACCCCCGATATAGTCAATAGCGCGGTATCGCAGGTCAATAGTGGCTCCCCCATATATCTCTAATATGGTGGCGCTAGTAATGTTCCGGTGGTGTTGCAGTCTCGCCTCTCGGGTGTGTCGTAGCGGTACCGAACGTAGTCATTAACGCACGCTATTTCAACCAAACTTTTCTCATTTTTTAAAACAAAACTCTATATCTTTACCCAAAGTATCAAAACAAACGAATCAATCAACAAAGAAATGACCTTATGAAGTTATATCTAGTAGAAGATACATTAATGCAGATACCTTTTTCTGTAAGCGATGACAAAAGGACTTTTAATAAAAACCGCTCGGCCATAAAAACGTCTCCGGTTATACACCGGAACAAATTACGCTCGGAGTGAAAAGCGTAAAACGTAAATAACACAACAAGTCAACTGAGAAACAATAATTGCTGCTTGCCCTTCCGTCCGTTTGAAACATTTTACATAACGCTTGGTCGAGATCTTCTTCGTAATAAATTTTATCCGAAGTGTAATTTTTTTTATATTACGGTCTGTATATTCCGTGTCGTAATCTCCGGCGACATTATCCGGTTTAAAGAAACCTTTTTTGACTACATTGTAATAACATTATTTGTAAGTTTCAAATATTAAAGAAGAATAGCAATTTAGTTTGCACGCGCGAGTTTGCGTATTATCGCATGCAAAGTCTCAAAGTTGTATAATTATAAAAAGTTGTTTACGTGTGTATTTACGTGTGTACGTGTACATTACGTATATATATGAATCTTTAATTATGTCTATACACGTCTATTATTTCGAATATTATTTAATTTTTGTAACAGAAAGCATATATCACTGCTCAATTACTTTTCATAGGTTGATTTAATAACTTTTGGAGATTGTAAAAATATATATTCTCAATCAATTTTGATGGAACTTCGTAATCTGCTAGTATGTATTATTCAGCATTTGGTCAGCTATGAAATAATCTATATTTGAAAAAATGTAAGTAAATAAAATACAAAAGAAAATTCAAGATATTTTCAAATTATTTTAATGTTTCTGTTTGAACGCATTTCCCTTGTAAAATGGAAGTCTATTACAATAATTAATTATAGTTTTAGAAATTATAAGTCGAATTAAAATAATTAATGTATAATAAACGCACCCCAAACCGAGGGCACTGTTAGTCTACGAGATTTTAGTATTTTTTTCAACGGCATCTATCGGCTCATTCTTCTTACTATATTATTATTATTATTAGTTCAACATGTCTTAAATGTTTAATATTTTAATCACCATAATAACAAAATTTATAATCTAAGTTATCCAAACAGATATTAGAAAAAGGGACGGTTTCATGATAAGCCACGTTTCTTGATAAGTCGGTATGTATCTAACTGCTTATAGACTTGCAGGCATGAAGGCAGCAACTAGCAATATCTCTTGGCAGTGGCCATTGTTTTTATATCCCGCTCTACTTACCATTGGTACTTTGCTATACCCTATTAAAAAACAAGAAAGTGCAGCTTCCCCACAGCTGGCGAATTTATCATATTTCTCTGTGAATCAAGAATACTTTCACGGGCAGAAAAATAAAAAGTTAATATAAGATTAAATAACAATAAGTAACAAGCCAACAAATCTCTTTGTTATGCGAATGAGGATGTTAAAAAAACCGGGAGCACCGTGTAAAACTTGATGTAATCACAAAAGGAAGATTTTTCCACGTTTCCGGACGAGTAAACTTCTAACAGATTGCTAAATTAATTTCCTCCTAAATAAATAGGTTTTTTTAATGTTTCGTAATGAAAAAAAAAAACTCGACTCTCCTTTGATTCGTTAAAAGTTAAACAATTCCATTTATAATTTAGATAGATTATTGTATTCATCAATCAAAAATTATCCTCATTGTTATCCAGTAAAATTAAATATTATTTTAAAGCCCACAGTTTACCATTGAAACGGCACTTGTTACGGCAAAGCAGAGTTTTTTGCACTTATATGTTACGCGTTACCGTTACTATAGTAACTGTTGGCATGGTAACATGGTAAATCTGCATTTTAAAATTACTTTATCATATTAGATACATATGTATAAACTATAAACATTGAAAGTGCAAGTTATTAGCTAATAGATAACTATTAGAAAGGAAAACACTTTTTAATTAATTAATACAGTCTGCTCATCATTTATAAGAATACAAATGAATACGAAGTTACAGCTAGTACAAAATAATTTCCATAGAACTCGCCTTCGTATAAATCTATAACATTATTTGAAATATAAAACACACACATAACTCCTTCATGTTTCATATGATAAAGTATAATTTCTAGAAGGTTCGAAACGCAAAAGGTTTTCGCTTATGGCCTCGCAATCTAATTTAAAAGGAAAGCCAGTGCCAAAAGCGTGAGTGCTGTTTCATACATGAAAAATATGGTCCAAAGTTTACACTAATTTTAAAATAGGTACACTTTTATGAATTTATATTTACACTCTTAAAATAGTCTACATTTAAAGTTAAGCGGATAATTATATTTAAATTATTCTGAATACCTAATTTATTTATCCTATCCTGTTATATTTTTAAAAAATTAGAGAGTTTTTGAAGATAGATAAATCTTTGTTACTCTATGACTGAAAAAACTACTGAAAAACCACTGCACAGATTTTATCGACCCTTTACAGTAACGTAGTTTATGCATTATAATAACTCATAAAGTGGCTATTATAGGGTGGATCAATATATGAACAATGGTAACGTTTGAAAATGATGCCCCTTTCTGTACATCCGCCAAAAGTGAATGTAAATTTTTTTTTTTTTTTTTTTATTGCAGCTCGGCAAAGTGACTGTACTGTGCCTGATGGTAAGCACAGTACAATCCAAAAACAATGGCGACCACCGAAAGACATACTATCTATCGCCGGTCGCCGCTGTCATGCCGGCCTGAAAGCGACCCAGTCAGGGACAGCCCCCCCGGTTGCTGGATATACACCGGCTGATCCCGGAACGCGACACGCCCAAACGTGTCACTATGGCGGGTGTTCCACCTGGTGTACGGTGGTCGCGATCCAGTCGGGTACAGAAAAGATAAACCCAACCGAGATTCTTGCCTGTTCTTCTCGGCGTTGTTTTGTTGGGTTGTTTTCCGAACCGGTGGTAGTTTTGACGGTCATAAGCATCTTCTCGGGGCCTAAATTGAATAAAATATTTTTGATTTTAACTATGATTTATGAAGATATTGTTTAATTTGGCTAAAACATAAAAATAAGTATCAATTATATTGGAAAAATACTGCCATATGAGAGCTACCTTGGCGTGCGTTGCAAAAACCATTAAAGTTTGACTCATTTAATGTAAACATATAATTTTTGATATAATCATGTATAGATACATATGCAGAGGAAGTCGCGGGTGACCTCTCGTTTATTATATACCTAAATCAAAGACTAATTAATAATAAGTGTAAGTTTAAATAGAACAAAGTGTAAATAGAAAAAGGAGTTTTTGAACGAAAAACTCAAAACAACTTAACAAAGTTATCGGCAACTGTAAACAATTAAAAGGATTATTAAGTAATTCAATAGACATCTACGCACTTACGAACCCTTTCTAGACAGCTTGTTCATAAAAACAGAAGGATTAAAGTAATTGAGTGAAATCTTGTCCGACAAGAAATTTTGTTACTTTTAATTGCCCAAATTAAAATGGCCTCCCGCTTGATTGGTCTGCCCTGTGAATATTAATCGACGTTAAATATCTGATGGCTTCCTCTGTCTTTGAACATAACGTAGAGGTTTTGAAGGCACATTTTTAGTATTATCACATTTATAATAGTCTAGCTGTACCCGCAGCTCGGCACGCGTTTTTGTAATTCGTATTAAAGAATTATAAAATTGTGAGACTATGTACAATTATAGGAACGCTCTTTAAAAGAAATTGTAAGTACGACAAGCACGCTATTTACAGTAACATGTAACGTGTACATTAGATATATAAATACTAATAGCGTCCCAAATGAGGTTCGTCATCAGCAATATATTTTGAACCTTAATCCACAATATAACTACCTCAGTGCTCCCTTACACTAATGAACTAAGAACTAATGAAATAATAACTTAAAATATTATTATAAAGATTTACATTTACATTACATTTAACCCTAGAAAGATAACCATACTACGGCATACGTTAAAGATAACCATACGCTTCAAAGGCGCACTTTTTTTTTAATACGTATTTTTAATTGATTAACTAAAAAATATTTATAATTTATGTTATTATGTTAAAGGATATATTTAAAACTATGAAAATAAAATACATTTTTACTTTAGTTTGTTTATTTCAAATAATTTCACGTTTCAGACTTAGCGAAACCAGTAATAGTTTCTTAGGTAATAGTGTTAGGTTTTACAATAATGTCCCAAAACATATTACCGATTTGCCGGACTGTAAATTCAAGCACCATGTCAAGCAGGTTTTAGCGTCGAAAGGCTATTATAGAGTGGATCAATACGTGAACGATGGTGACGTCTGGAATTAACTCCTCTCTGTGCATCCACTAAAGCGATATTGTAACGTATAATGTATTCGAAATGTATATATATGTTAAAAAGAAGTACCCGATCGAGTTTATTGACGGTTCTTCTCAATGACTGGGTTGTTTTCCGAAACCGGTAGTAGTTTTGACGTTCATAAGCGCCTTATTAGGGCCTAAACTGAATAAAGTATTTTTGATTTGATTTGATTTGAATTTAAAACCATACTAGTAGACCTCTACGAAAAAATAACGAACATCAACAGCTTTATGCTTCAGGAACAAAATAATGATCTTATGAAAATAAGAGTTTTTTCTTATAACATGTTTGAATATAATATAATCAGTCTAAAAAAATATCTATCATAAAAAAATCATTAAAAAAATTTTGTTGCCACGAAAGGTTCATTTGCACTTGTACACGTTGACATAATTTTATTTTTAGACGTACAGTACCGTCTTCTTTTGACCGATGCCATGATGGTTCTTCTTCGTGTATTGTACGGTCCTGTGCAGAGGGTTCTGGAACAATATTTTCGATGATACTCAGAAAATGTCTCGGCAAAGTAGAAACTTCTAGTTTCTCTGTCATTCATGGTGTAGCTAGTTGTGTACTGAGTTTATTCATATATTCTCTTCTATTCAAGGGCTCTTCATGTTTTAACATAACATTGTGGTAGTATATCACGTAAGAGTTGAAAAACTTACGTTCAATATGCCATAAAACATAGTCATTGGCCACCTACTCGTTTTCCTTGAATACGACATCGAAAAGCACATTTGGCCGAAAGTGTCCACATCTCCTTTGGCTAAATTATAATACATAATTATCTTAAGCTTACCAGTTACTGGATTTATGACACCTTCCTCATCACACGATGATAATAAACAAACCATCTTGGCGGGCATCGGCTTGTATGATACCATAGTTATATAACGCATAAAGCGCAAATTTCATTTTCGACCAACGTTCTCCTATGTTTTATAACGCATACATAATACATTGTTCCTAAAAACAATTACAAATAGGCTTTGAATCGTTACAACTGCAATATTAATTAACTCAAAAGTTTCACAAAAGATAACCATACGCCTCGCGAGCGCACAGACTCGTCATATAAATAAAACTATAGTACTTACAGCATGGAAACAGTCGTCCCGTGAAAGGGCAAACCGACGACCGAGTTGACTGAGAAGGACGTGGAAATACAGGCAAAGGACAAAAAAATACAGCAATATATTTCCGGCACAAGCGCCTCTGCGACGTAGGTTATCTTTCTAAGGTTAATATACATTGCCATTATTATAATTAAGATTCTGTGACTATACAAAAAATAAACGCTTGTCTGTTCCGCAAGAAATTTTATTATGGAACTCTTTACGTAAAACGTTTATAATCTAAGATCTTATTAGGAAGACCTCTATATCATTAAAGTTATTAATAATTATAATGTCGAATTGTAATGATAATTATTTCTAATATTAAAAAAAATAATGAGTTGAAATCTTGCTAAATTTTATGCAGACAAAATCGCGGGTAACAGCTAGTCTAAAATAGAATAACCTCAATTACTTTTTATAAGGTATGCTATCTACCAGTGAAAGCCGCGTGAAAATCGGTCTAACCGTTTTGGCGATAACACTGCGAGCGAAGCCACGGTAAACAGCTAGTATAAACTGAAATTACTTTTATAAGGTCAGCTATCTACTAGTGAAAGTTTCGTGAAGATCGGTCAAACCGTTTTGGAGATAGTACTGCGGGTAAAGCCACGGTTAACAGCTAGTCTCAATTAAAATAAACTAAATTACTTATTACGATGTCCGCTATCAGCTGGTGCAAGTTCAATGAAAATCGGTCCAATGGTTTTGGAGATAGCATTGCAGACGAAGCCGCGGTTAATAGCTAGTCTAATTTAGAATAGCCTAAGTAACCCGCTGTAATTTCAGCTATCTGATAGTAAAATTCCTGTCAAAATCGGTTTAGTCGTTTCGGAGATTAGCCGGAACAAACAGACAGACAGACCGACAAAAATTTTAAAAATTGCATTTTTGTTATGATTTGCGTGTATACTTCCACACACAATCAGTAAAAAAATGTTATTTTGATATTACATACAGACACTTCATTTTTATTATATGTATAGATTAAAAGAATAGAATCTAAAGTTTTCTAAAACACTCTCATTGTTTTCGAAACTTGTATTTATGATTTTAACAATTTTTGAGAAGTCCAAAAAATGTTTCTCTACTTTGCAAGTTATGCTGCCGAGTAGCTAACGCTATTACAAGTTTCTTGCGATCACTTCAATGCTCTAACAAGATTGTGGCCCTCTAGAACTTTCCAGGAAGTTTTTTTTATGGCAAGTCAGAATCCGTGGTATTATTTCTCACCCACTTCACTTTTGCACAATAAACAAACTATATTACGAAAAACACTACCAATATTACAAAATATACAATCGAATAACACAATATTGTGAATAAAGTATAAAATCCACTACATGAAATTCGAAGATCCCGCAATAAACTTCCAAGTCACATTTTTAAAACACCGCAAGCTTGTATCGATGCAACTAAAATATTGAAGTACATAAACAAAATGTACAAAAAAATTCTCGATTTTATGAACAAAGATGTTACAACGACCGTACAATGGTTGGCTTAACTCAACACGACTCTAGTACTGTATTTAATACTGTAATAACAGAGTTCGAGCTTCATATACGAGAATAATTTAGAATAGTTTAACCCTATCAATAAGCATTCGGATAGCGTTAATTGGATAATCACGTCACGCGGTCCTATTATTCCAAAATTGTTTAGGCTTCAATAGTTATGATAATCATTTTAGTTTTATGTTACTGACTGATAAACTTTTGCATTAGTTCGCGTCTTCTCAAATAGTTTATTATTGAAGTGAAAACTTATGTAGACGCATTTTGTGTTCTTTCCGAATAGAGAATGAAAGTAAATATTCACGTTCGGGTCAGTGAATCGGCTTTACTCGGCTTGACTCGACATCAAGCGCGCTCGTCGTAATGAACACGTGTTTCCATTTTTATCGTGATGATCACATGTACTGAACACTTCGTCTATTTAGTTTATTATTATTTACTGCGAACCCTAAATTATATATTATATATATAAAAGTGCATGTTACTGTAAAGTACCATTAAAATTGGTTCAATAGTTTTTACTTGAAAAAATAATACATATCCATCTCACAAACTTTCTTGAATATCAAATTAATAGAATGTACATTGTCGTTATAATATCAAATAAAATAATATAATATCTATACATATGATAAAAATGTAAATGTAACGTGTCTGTACTTTTCAGATGTTTGTGAAAAAAAAATTCTTTGGCTAAGAATAAGTAATTAATTACATTTAAATCACTTTTAGAGATGTCTGTCTTTCGCTTTGTTTGTGCACGCATCATTGTTTAAGTACTACGTTTATAACAAAACGTCAGTTCATAATAAAACCACGCTAAGAAAAACATAAAGCATCTTTGAGTAACATTTAGTCTTTGTTTCATTAAAATTGGTTCACTCTATCAAAAGCTATTGTAATATAAATGACGGCACGAGTTAAGTACGAGAGAAGAGTAGGTATGTAAATGCATCTCAATTTTATCCAAGAGCCAGGGTATTTTATGGTACTTATACCTATATACATAAAATGATAAGAATTAACGGTTATGCGCGCATCACATAATAACTAGTTACTTGAATAAAAAAAGTCGAAGATTCATAACGACTATCGAAAGAAGTGAAGGATCAAAACATTGAAATAAATGTGTTGTCTTTTGAATTTACATATTAATTATTGAATGAATGATTATATTTAAATTTCAGAATTTATTTATTGAAATTATTAACATTAGTGTGGTTTTCATATCTATTGGCACTCGGAGCAATAATTATATACATTTTTATAAAATCTATTAATCAATGAATCGTGTGATGAGATGCAAAATATTAATATTATGTATGTACATAGGCCGCAAGCGCAGTACGGCTGTATATGCTTACGTAGCAGGTTATGACGCGAAACTATAAATTTATCTCCTGCCAAAAAAAACCGTTAAATGCGCCTAAAGAAGATTTCACTTCAAAAAATGTTTTATTTTTAGATACTTGGTTGTTATCCAAAAATAGTTATCATGATATATTAATCTAATATGGATTTACTGAAGTTTTAAGAAACAATAAATTTTATAAGCACTATGCATTCAGAGCTGTGTATTTTGCAGGTATATACGCAGGACAAGAAATACAAAGTCGTGGGTATCAGCTTGTATATACATAAAATATATTACACGAGAAATAACTACATCAGTCAGTCAAGTAGAAAATCGATAACAAGCTATCAAATACTCGCTGTCCGCATTTACACGATCTAAAATTTATAAGACGCCCCCGTCATTACCCAACTTAGACGCAATAAATCGACATTTTGATAAAGGTCGCAGCTGACAGAAAACGGATTGTCACCGCCTAAATTATTGACAGTGGTCATAAGCGTAGCAAGAAGTCGAGTCGAGTCGCTTCGAAGGTTCTTCAAGTAATAACACATGAACTATTACGTGTCTATCTGAGAAACTCCAATGGGAAACTTGTATAAATGTTACTTTTTAGTGTAGCATATATATTTTATTTTATTTATTAAACATAATATACACAAATCATTGAATTATTACAAATCAAATTTTGATTGTCAAAGTTCGCCCGAAAAAATGTTAAATAAATGGAGTGTGAATATTATTTACCTGCCATTGAAACAATATATTTATGAAAGAAAGTATCTTCAAGACGATATTTACCTACTTTAAAATTTGTTTTGTGATGTTGTGGGGACTATTTCAACGTAAATGCATTATTAGAAAGTACAATCTAGAAACAAATGGTATCAATATCAACGACATAGTTTTGTTAAATTTTAACGAAGCACTTTCTATTTTGTAAATGTTATTTAATATTGGTGTACTTTGTGTTTGAAATTGCGTTTCAATTTACGTAACTTGTAATTTATTTTTCTTTATCAAAATATTATAGTATATTAGTCTTTAATGCACTGTCATAAGTATTATTATTGAAGTGTGAATAGCGTTTCTCGTATTAATTTTGGTACATGTTCCCTATTGTTAAAGTACAAATGATTTTACAAGGAATAAATTAACAGCTGTGACTTTTGGTTCCATTCGCGTTCCCATTTGGAGTGCATTTTAACTCAATTTAGTACCTACTATAATTGCTCCGCTTGTAAGTATCAACATAATATTAAATAACCTATAAAACTTTCTCTATAGATTGACCATAAAAACCAAAAAAATTTTAATTACACTAACAGTTTCAGAGATGACCACGTACAAATAGTTATGTAATTTATTTTAATACTAGCGTGCCGGGCGGACGTTGTCCTGCCTTGATAATAAAAAAAAACCTAAATTTCAATCACAGCGCCACCTACCGGGTCCAATTGTGAATTTAAACCATTCTCGAATCCACTGGAACACGCACACAAAATTTCATCATAATCGGTCCAGCCGTTTAGGAGAAGTTCAGTGACATACACACGTACAGAAGAAATTTATATATAAAGATAGGATTGCCTTCCATATATATTTTTTGACTTGGATCTTAGAAGTTTAGTTTAAATATATCCACCCATAATAATTACAAGCAGAAATACACGAGAATATAGAAATCAATTGTCACGTATAAGAGGCATTTGTTTTAAAAGTGTGAATAAATATTGCAGTTTTTAAAATGAGTCTACAAGAAGCGATGTCTAAATTATTAATTTAGTAAAGCTATGCTTTTTGTCCGATTGGGCTGCACTTATATAAGTGAGCAAGACATAATATTAGAAAGTGCATTTTTGTTAACAGTCGAGCTCAAAAAAACTCCTTTTTGCTTATATTTTCATTTAAAAAAAATTAAATTTATATATCATAAAATATTCGTATAACAATTTAGCACCATATACAAGTTAAATTAGTTTTCAATGTTTTAATTCAAAACAACATATTTCAATTGATAGGAAATTAAGGAATTTCACAAGAGCTTTCAACTCTATCGTTACATGTAGTTAGAGAGATAGAAAGAAAACGTAATGGCGTCGGGCTCGTCGCGTTTTATTATTCACAATCTAGCCTCTTGTAATGTGACCCGAGTGAGGAGTCGTTAGGAGCTATCGTTCGATCTAAAAATATGGACTTCTACTAAATTATTCTTAGGTATATTGTCCTTGTATACTTCTGATAAATAGAATAGATATTAATTATTTATTTATTAATAGACAGCTAATAACTTAGTACGACAAATTAGTGCTTTATTTTAATGAAATACAAGTCAATAAATCGTTAAATTGGAGTGATTTGACCAGTGGAATATCGATTTGATGTTCGTAATTTGGAAATCCAATGTATACCAACGGTTTTTTCGAAATTCGCGTACATTAGCTAATTCAGAACACCATCGGTTGACCGTAAAGGAAACTGTGTTGAGGAAACACGAACTTGAGAAATGTTCTTGTAGTATCACCATATGCGGGAAAAATGTAGAATCGTTCCAGATTGTGGAATAAGATCAGGGAGAAGCCTTTGGCCTAGCGTTGAGGCTCTTACATATTGACGTTATTATTAATATCGTATATATAGACAACTAAAAAAACAATAAAATAACCCATTCTAGAAACAGATGCAAATAGAATTTGAAGAGATGAGTAGTTCTTTGTTTTTGTTTTAATACTTTATAAGTTTTAGCGTCTGACTACAATGTCATCTGATGTTAAATAATGATGTCGAAGATGGTAAATACGCTAAACCTATAGGTACTGGCTGGCGGGGATTGGTTCTGAAGTGCAGCTACCGGATCACACCAACAGGTGCTTCGCGATAGACTTTCAACTTAGCTAACCAGATGGACTTAGAAAAAACTCTACCACCATACTACAGTTCTTCACGATGTTTTCCTTAATTTTGTTTTCCCCCGCAATACCCCTTTACTCATTTGAGAAAACAAGGCATAGGTTAAAGAGAAGCCAGTTTCGGCTCGTTCGTCTGTGGGTGGAGGAAGAAACTCATTGAAAAGTTATTGTGAAAAAAACTCAAGGAAAAAATTTAAAAGGATGAGGATACAACCCCTTTAGAAAAGCCGGGCGTGCAGCGATTGAAGGCGGTATTACTTTCATGGCCAGGTTCCACCAAGGGGCAAGGGGTAGGAGACTTGACCTCCCTCTGTACTGGCTCAGCGGAAGACGGGACTGCTGGATCTGGATCGACCAGGCAGTATCCGTCAGAGGGTGGTGATGTTTGTTTCAGACCTTGCCGCGGTGACGTCTCGATTAATGATCACGCTATCCCGTGACCTCCATTGGTACGGCAGACGGTACATCGTGAGGTTTTAGTGAGTAGGAGTGTGACATAACCATCCTGCCTCCCGGGCCGCATACTACGCATGATGACTTTCACCACTTTAAAATAAGCACTAGTACTTTACGACACATGTAGATGTGGTAGTGATGCTCCCGCTGTTGAATTGCAGATAGTGTATGTTATGAGGAGCACCTTTGACTACTTTTATTTTAGAAAAAAAATAGGGTACCGTGCAAATAAAGAAACAGAAAAGTAAAGAAGCAGTGTCCAGTACGGCGTGCATCTCACGCGCGACTCCACAGCGAACAAATCTGTTATTTGTTAAATTCCAACATAATATCATATAGCATATAATGTTATCTATATATAAATCATAAAAGATGTAAACAACCAAAGAGAAATAGCATGTAATATCGGCAAATATCATCCAATCATAAATAACGGTTACAGAAACAACTAAATAAAGAAAATGTAAAATAAATAAAACTAAATAAGAGTTGGGAAAATATCCCGTGTATAGTATGAAAGAGGAGAATATACTTCATTTTCCCCACATTGCTCGGGTGCTCAATTGTAAATATTCAAATAGGGCTACACGCAATATCAGCACATTCGGTCTGGCATGCAATCGAGCGAAAAATTAGGGCCGAGTAAGAAACATGTAGATTCTAAATTGAAATCTGTCTCGGGTTGTTGAGGAAATCTGACGTGAGTCTAAAGTATAAGAGTAAGCGGAAATGTATACGTTATTTTTTTTGTATGAGCTATTTTTTTTTTATTGTAGCACTACAAGCCACACTATATCTGATAGTAGGCGTGGTGTAGTCCAAAACGAGGGTAATCAATAAGAGATGTGTAATTTATAACCAGTAGCCATGTTGATCTATAGGCCATTTAATTGAAGAAGGCGTTACTTTGCGGAAATCCATCTTTAAATCTTATAGTGGACGTTACTTTGGACTTCTGACAGAAATAGAAAGAGCGAAATATTAGCTACTAAAACGACAAAAAGAATTAAAAACATGAACTTGGTTGACGGTTGAACCTGATATCGGGTGACACGGTTGGTATATAACTGTAAAATATAAAAAAGCATTTATATAATTAATTAAAATATGTTGCAGATTAACATGTAATGAGCACACCTGTAAGCCGTTATAAAACTGGATACACACTAGCTGATTCCGAAAATTCAGTCGGATCCTGCCACAATACAACTTCGCTTGATTATTGCATATACATCCGCTGATCCCAACATACAAAATGCCTGTAGTGTTAAACCTGGTCTATGGTGGTCGCGATCTATTAGGACACAATTACAATATTCTACTACCGTTCTTCATCTTCTGGTATTCTTCATTATTGAAATCGGATCAAAGCCACTATTTAAAATATTCGAAATTAGATGGTACCCTATAGTGCTCTAAATTTTCTGTATCGCGGTGTCAACACTCACATTTAAAAGATGGCGTCTGTGCGGTGATTATTTTAAATCAGGTGATAAATATAATTGTAATTGGATGTTAATGACTGCGTCCGGTACCGGTACGAACACCCGAGAGGCGAGACTACAAAGCCACCGGAACATTACTAACGCCACCATATTATATATATATCGGGGGAGCCACTATTGACCTCAAACGCTATTGGTTGAAGTTATCGGCTATTCATTATTCACCCTGGTGTGAGACGTCATTGGTTGGAGTTCGGCTTATAAAGGGCAAGATGTCGTTGACCTGCACGCATTTCTATGTGGAAGTGTTTGTAAGGCGAAGCTCTACCCGGATAAATAGTCACAGTGCTTAAAAAGTGTTATTGGTTTCCCTGACCAACCGGCTGACTACACGTTATTTTATAACATGATTTTTTAAATAATTAATTTGTAATTTTTAATGTAATCGAATCTGTTTCAATTATCTACTCACTTCTAGGTTAACATTTATACAGCCTTACCAAGAACCGAGAAATAAATTCTTAGCATTCCATACATGCGACGTGCGTACACCGGGTCCAAAGTTCATCAACTTCTTACTTTTATCCTACCTAAGTATGATCAACAGAAAACGTTTTCCCCTTCCAATCTTTTCAACATTTTATAACTTAGACCACCAGTGATACTGTCCGTTATTTCGTGAAGTGAGTTTAACGTCGTGAATACGTAATTCAAGGGAACCATTCGCTTGAGGTTTCCTTGAGACTTTTTTTTTACACTTCACTATTTCCAAAGGAATGTTACGGTGAATAAATACTACCTCCTTTTAATAGCGACAGTACACCCCGATGAGATTAAAATTCCGCTGGGATTTTTTTTTAATTTGTCAAATGGGATTCGCCATTCAAACAGGGCAGGGTTGCGACAGACACTTTTTGTGTCAGTTTTTCTCTTTTGGTGATGATAAAAAAGTCGAAGCTGAGAGCTCGTTCAAAATGAAAGAACGGGAGTTGTAGTATTTATTCCTTACTAGTTGCGCCCCGCAGTTTTACATACATTTATTTACAAAAGTTGAAATTATTCGGCAATAATAACGACTGTTGCGTAGGGAGCCGACCACGCGCCAGAATCAATCACGCTAGCCTGATTCCATGGTACACAGGTATTCACAGATCGGTCCTTCTCGATTATACTCGGGTCACTTTGGGTAGTCAACTTGCCCTTGACTCTCACTATCCAATACATACACATGGCCTTTCCACACTTTTAACTTCGTTGATCACTCTTGCTTAGTGCACTTTCAGTATGTATTTTTTTATATATTTCTGTGTGTAATTGTTCCGTTCCTGAGTATCGTCGCCCTGTATTAGATATTATACATTTTTCTACAATAAATATAATATAGGCTTTAAACTAATGAAATAATTTTTCAAATCTAATTGACAGTTCCACAGACTATCATAATCAAACAAACAGAAAATCGCCAGAGCCTTATAATATTAGTAAAGATTACATTATACATCCTTTTGCTATAAACTTATAAAATACTAGCTGTGCTCGCGACTCGGTTCGCGTGGAACGTAATATAAAAAAACAGTAACTAATAAAATAATCTGAATGTATTACTTCCATTTACTTATCTACTTTTCTCTCATACTGAAGTCGCATCATTAAAATTACAATAACTTTTAATAGAGTGAATCGATTTTAATGAAACTAAGACTAAATTTTACTCAAGGATATGCTTTATGACATTTTGATGAGGTTTTATCGTGAACGCAGTACTTTTGCAGAGATAGATATAAACAGACAGATAGGCAGACAGACATTTCTAAAAATTATTCCAGGACACCTACAATATTTTCCACAAAACTCCAAAGAGTACAGACATGTTAGATTTACATTCTTAGCATATGTATAGATTATTTTTATTTTTTTGTTTAAAAATTATTTGTAGAAGTACAACAAAATACATGTCTTGCGGATTTTAAATCACTCGAAATACACATATACACCTGGAAAAGCTAATAAATCATCACTTAAAAACTGAATAAATTAACGAAAACCGTCTAGCGATACTAAATTTATAGCACTTACATGAATAAATTATACAACTTAGCCGAAACAGTTGGGCGCCGCTCTAAGATAAAACTGTCAAACAAGTTTTAACTGTAAAACTCATTACATAGAGTACAGCTTCTAATGATTTACGTTACTTTAATTGCATTTCTTTTTTGTTTTGAAAGTCGATTAACGATTGGAAAATTCGAGAATAATGAAGCACGGTATAAGTTAAAAAGGCACACCGGGAGGTTCTTGGAAAACTTAGTATATTTTTTAGATAATATTAAAGTGTACGTTACTCTGCACTTCCGTCTGGAATCGATTAGCCGATACATCGTTTCATACAATCGATTACATAGCGTAACAGTCTGATAAACTGACATTGTAATTGCGAAAAAGTATTTATAATATTAAGAATCACAAATACTTTATTCAGTTTATGTAGGTCCTGAAAAGGCACTTATGAGAGGCGGTGGCAATTTTGACGTTCATAAGCCCCTTCTGAGGGCCTAAATAGAATAAAGTATTTTTGATTTTGATTAGACCCCATCGCGCATTGTAATTTAATATCAGGTGAGATTGTGAGGTAAAAAAATACATATGTATATAGAACTATAGAATTATTAATATACATCAAATACAAAGGACCGAAAACTAACCATGAAACAATTTTATAGCGAATGTTCGAAATATTATTGTTTCCGCAGTAATTAATTCTCTGTGGGCCAATTTGCGTTGAATTACACAAATATGACGTTATATGCTCGTAACGTAATGTCTCCCGTAGGACGTAATGATATAGACGTATATCATTTACTTAGGAAGGATGTTGGGCTCCTAAATAAGTCAATTAAATAAATAAATTAATTAACTCTTATTTGTCCTTTCTTTTTGTATATTAAACTTTTCTACCATATTTTATGATAAATATTTATTACACAGGACATCCATTATAAATATGGTATCCAAATAATTTTATCTGTCCATCTATTTATACATTCATGTCTCGGCTCAACGATTTAAAAAGAGATGTTGTGACCTACACTACTTAAAATTTTAGGTAAAGGTTACAACTGTAATAAGATATGTCTGAGTACTAGTCTACGAAAGAAACGGATCAAACAGGATTTAAGTCAAAAACTGCGTTATGAATTTTATGAAATTTTAAGAGACTCTGAAAGAGCACTTTAATATTATTTTTTTCTTTTCCGAACTGACTATCGCTACTGGCCTGATGTCCCTTCACAGCTTCACCGGATTAATAGGGCGAGCGCTTATGGCAACAAGCTCAACGGTACCAAATGGCTGAACCTTGGCTTGGGTATTGCCTTGGATGCAACAACACGAATCTTACTAAACTAATCATACATATAAGAAATAGTGAAAAATACATGTGCTCCCGCATCTGTGTCTCACGAACTTAAATATGTATTATGTATCTGTCAACTCAGCTGAACTAAACTAACGAAGTTAAAAAAATAAGAAAAAAAATAGTATCCCCCATCATATGTTTACCTACCTGTGTGTGTGCACGTGTGTAGAGGTGATCTATATTGTATGTGTTAAGTAGTGAGTGAAAACTTTCAATGTGACTTTATTCTCGGAGAGGCCTCTTCTACGAGAATACTGCACGATATCCTGCGAGATTTAACGAAATCGATAACTATAGTATTTAATACTGTGAGTGAACTAAACCGAAAACTGGAGCAGGGATTTATATGATATTGCCGTAATATGTCAATAAGTATTTACCTGATTAAAAATTTAAACGCCTCCGGCAATTGACAGGATATTTCCTAATATCTTAATTTTCGATTTCTGTTAACGTCCCTACATAACAAATTCATCAACATATCTGTTTATAAATGCAAATGGTGAAGCAGACTCCGTAACATCCAACTCCATAAAATATTCACCTTTAACTGATTTCATAGTCATAGTGTTATTATCCCTTATAAAGCGAATAGACATTATAACATGAAAATTACATGAAAATAACATGAAAAATATATTATCGTAAATAATTTATGGAATCATTTTAAAAGGAAATATAGACAGCGTCTTATTTTTGTTATTTGACAAGCAATCCTCTTTACTTAAAATCGTCCCTGAGTGAAGAATTATTTCCTAATATTCAAGTATGTCCGATCATACAAAACGATAATATTTCCAAGAAGCCAGTCAATTTTGTCCTTGTCAGCCTGAAGATATATGTTTCTGTAAGCCTATGCCTTATTCTCTTTAAAGCATTATCAATACAACACAAAATATCTATGAAAAAATAAACACAACTTCACAAACATAAAGCAGAGGTAGAACGTAACCTTGTATATTCCCTTTATAAAGTTCCTTAAACAACTTTGAACTCGATTTTCATGAAGATCTATCGCTTCGAGTTATTAAGTCGATACGGAAATTATTTCAATATAAAAACTCACCGTCCACATTGAACAAGGTAAGTGTAAGAAAACACCGCATAACTTTTCCGCGAGAGCGGAAACGCCGCCCGTTTAGAAGCTCCAAATTAAGGTCACGCGTAATAGCAATTACTTGTATGTGCGTCACGGTCCAAGTAACTCGTAAACACGCCTTTGATGTTACGCTCCCTTACGCCACCGTGTTTATCGACTTTACACTGATTTGTAATTGGATATCGTTGTTGAATCATGCAAAAACTGACGTTTTATTAAATTTATTCAATAATATTGTATATAATTCCGTTTCCCCATTGTAACTTAGGTAGTCCGGTGAAGCTGTTTATGGACTTGCTAGTCCAATAGCGTAGTCAGTTCGAAAAAAAAACCATTGCAGCTTATATAAAATCTGTAAAATTAAGAAATTTTCTTTATTTAAAATTGAAATCAAAAAGACTTTATTCAATTTAGGCCCTGAGAAGACGCTTATAAACGTTAAAGCTACCACCGGTTGGGAAAAACAACTCAGTCATCCAGAAGAACTGCCAAGAAACTCCATCTGGTTTTCATGATACATATTTTTACCAAACATACATAATTACATTCGTTTTTGGTGGATACATAGAGAGAGGCGTCGTTAGCTTGCGACACCAGCGGTCACAATAATTGCAGCGTGCGTCACCCACACGAGATGTATACTGTTAGTAAGAGGAAATTATTATACGTTGATTAAACGAAAATGATCCTTATGTTCTATGATACCCACTTTCATAACGATTACTTTAATAATACTGAAGTTAATATGTTGTAGCGCCACCTAGTGGTAACTTTTACCAAAACGAATCAAATGTGTTCGATCAAACGGTATAGGTATGTATAAATTTATCCTCCACCGTCCGGTATCGTGCTTGAATAAAACACTTTATAAAACGGAAGATGGAAGTCTTTAAAGCCATTACATTTTGCCGGCGAATACCTAACTGCGCTATTTTTAGAACTTCTTTGTTCGTTTAAAATAACTGAATCGATAAGATTTGGATGCGTTCGTATTTTCCCACGTATCTATGTATCACCAAGTTGTTTTATTTTATTTATTTAATTATGGGATTAAATTATGGGATGTTTGAAATATTTCATTAGTTTTCGACGGTAGTGTATTTGATTGTACAGGACTTTTAGAAATAATTAATCTCTTCGTAACTCTGTGACAACTCGAACACAGTAAATAAACACACGGGTATATTTAATACGAGTATTTAATTTCACTGAAGTTGAGGGGTCGGGTGACCTTTATAATTGGTAATTTATACAGAGCTAAATTCTGAAAGGACAAAATAAAGTTTTAAATCGACCCGACGATCCATTCACGAGTGTTCACAATTCAAGGTACAGTTAAACGACTTTTCCATGTAACTACGTGACCGGTCACTATTCACAAATTTACCTCATTAATCTAATGTTATATTTATGAATACAAAATATTTTCTATTGTGATATGATCGTAGTCATTTTAATTTTGATTTCAGCCTAATCTATACATATAATTAGCGAGCCAGCGAGCTCGGCGGACGTTGTCCTGCCTTGATAATAAAAAAATATTAAAGTTCAAACGTATCGCCACCTACCGGGTTCAGTTGTGAACCTACACCATTCTTGATCCACCTCAACACATACAAAAAATTTCATCAAAATCTGTCCTGTCGTTTAGGAGGAGTTCAGTCACATACATACACACGGACATAAGAATTATATATATAAAGATAAGAATGTAAATTTAAGGTGTCAGTACTTTTCAGATTTATAGTAAAATAATATTGCAAGTGACTAAGAATAAGTAAATATATACATTTAAATCACTTTTAAAAACATCTGTCAGTCTGTATGTCCGTGCACTCACGATTATTAAAGCAGTTGAATACGTTTCATTGCAATAAAAACTATATATCTCGAATTTTTGTTGTCCGATTTTGATAAAGTCCTTTTAGTTCTTCTTTGTACGTACCTGTTACAAAATTCTTAGTTTGTTCCCGAATTAATAATTATAACTTGCGTTTTATACATTTCAATCGAAAGTATACCATCTTTTGAATGTTTTCGTGAGTCAGTCAATATTAATTATTCATCGATACTTTAGAAACAACATTAAATCCAAAGTAAATACCTTTGTTAGTTTAACATTCATATACTATCTAATGTAATCAAAACAATATATTCAACTCTTGGAATATTTCGTATACTAAAATAAATGATTCGGTCCAAATTGTATCACGTATTACAAAGCTTGGATATATAAGTATTTTGATTGAAATTATGATGTTTAATAGAACAATTTCCACTTCCATTATTCCATATAGCATAGCATTTCATCATAAACTCATCATGTGGCCTAAATAATAACACACTAAGTTGAATGAGAGACTGGCTAACAAGTGTTTTGTAGGTGGTAGAGCCATGCTGAAGCTATTACTGGTTTCAACATGAATGGTTCGGCTCGCCTGGGGTTGTACCACCCTCTCATAGAAAACCGACTCAAAGTAACAGTGCTTGCATTGTTGCGTTTCGTTCGCTCCAGTGAGAGCGCCCTCCCTCCCCGACCCCTCTCCCTCATCACCCCAAACACAAGCTGGCAATGCACTTGCGACTCTCCTGATGTTGCAAGTATCTATAGACGGTGGTGATCACTTAACATCAGCTGACCCGTCTGTTCGTTTGCCTCCTATGATATAAAAAAAAGTTTCGGAACATATATGCGAGTGCCGGACGATAGTTTTACAACTAGAAGATTGTAAATAACAAAACAGGCGTCGCTATGGTAGCTATAATTTTTTGGCCATAAGAACTTTGGCCATAGAGAAAAAAACTTTCCGATTATTGGTAATACTAAAACTTGTAAATAGCTACAAAATAAAAAAAGAATGAAGAAAATCGGCTTAGAAACAGAGGAAAGAGATGTTCCTAGAGAACGGTTCCCGCTGCTTATTTATATACCTAAGTATAGATGTTTGCCTTCCAAACAAGCTTAGACACCATTATTTGGTTCAAACATAGGTTAATTGACGCTGTGATAACCAACCAATGAGCTATCATCGTTTGAAGCTTAATAAAAGAAGTTACAATTTACAAATTTGCTACCAAACACCTGTATATGCAATCCGGTAGTTGTAATCAAAAACTAGTCACCATCTAGATTTATTACCTTTGCCGTCCCGAAAACCTCTTCCAATTCTTCTCTCCAAGTCTTCCAATTAATTTTATCTCTAGGAAGTCGACATTATATTTGAATTGTACTATTATAATTACTATCCACTACTAACCATTCACATCTGTAACAATTTAATACTCACTTAAATTATCACACCTAAGTAAAAACACTGTTGTCAAGAGTATCAAGGCATGTATCGCACGTATCATGTATCAATGCAATATCACTTAACATCTGGGACGAAATTACGCATCACTGTTATTTATCATATGATTTGTTATATTCTTTCACTTATCTCAAATAAATTAGTTCGGTACAACGAGATGTCTTATCTTAACTCTTTCTTTAATTTTATAACTTATCATATGACATCAAAAATAGTTTTTAGGTGATATTATTAATTCAAAAAGCTCGGGTACACACAATACGTTTATGATTTCACTTGACTGCATAAAAAATCGTGCAATTTATATAACATGAGCACATAAATTATAGTTTTTTATTAGTATTCAAAGCCCGACACACAGGTAACTTTTTATAAAAAAGTCACTGACGGAAAGACAAATATAAAATGAAAATAAATGTAACCACAGCGGCTTGATGGCTATATGTAAATACAACACATGTAAAGTAGAACAGAGTTCCATTGACCACCTGTTAAATAGCAATGAAAAAAAATCATGTCACTGCTATTTAGATATATTGAAGTAACTATAATTTATAACTTATAATAATTGATATCTCCTGACTCAATTCTAAAACTTTATTCACTAATGGAAATATGTTACTGATGTGCTATGATCCCTCAGTTTTACAAAATGATGTTAATAAACGTAGATTCAACTCCTACAATGAGCAATGACGGAAAATATTGTGAAAGTATGTAGCATGTAAGGCTGTTTCTAATGACTATCTGGCTAGCTACCTCTCTCAAGCTTAGAGTCAATTCTCTTTAAAGCTATCGTGTCTATCATTTTAGATCAGATTGTCCCTTAACATCAGGTTACATTGTGGTCAAACGCTAAAACCTATTTTTTTATCCATTTTTATACCTTAATTAAGGCCTTCCAAGACACAGGCGGTAAGGTGATCAGAAAAGAAAGAAAAACTTTCACATTACGATTTTTCTCTAGAAACAACAAAAAAGAAAATTAAATTCTATAAAAACATTTAATTAAATTATTCAGTGCCCACGCTAAACCGTATCCACAACTCATAAGAAGCGAATTATGTGAAAAGTTTTCAAATTTACTTTGATATCATTGCAAAATTAATATTATACTAGGTAATTCAGTTTGAAGGTATTCTTCTCAGATTCACATTTACCATATTACTTACTTCTAAAGTTCCAAAAGTCATCTCGAAATAAAGATTCTTTTCAATTTGTATATCTATATACTTTATTATTATATTTTATATTATAAAATATGCTTTATATATTTATAACTAGCTGTACCCGCAGCTATGCACACGTTTTTTTTAAATTATATTAAAGAAATTTAAAATTGTGAGACCACGTACAATTATAGAAATTCTCTTTAAAAACAATTGTAAGTACGACACGCACGTCACTTACAGTAACATGTAAGGTATACATCAGATATATAAATACTAACAATGTGTCAATGGGTTTATCATCAGCAACATATTTGGAACCTTAACTCTCCATATAACTACCTCAGTGCTCACTTACACTGTATAAGGAAGAAATGAAACAATGACTTGAAGATGTTATTATAATGATATAATATGCCCATATTGTCAATAAGTAATACGTTTATGTTCTATTATCTTATTAGAAAGACTCCTTCTATCTTCAAGATAACTATTAATGATTATAATGTTGTATTGTAAACAATGAATGAGCTAACGTCTTGAAATCTTACATAAATATAAATCACGATATAAAATTTAATATCTGTCTAAGCAGTTTTTAATATTCGACAATTTAAATAGTGCTCATTGAACTCGATACAATATTTTTATATGTTACTATGGTTACTGAGTTATGTAGACGAAAGCGCGGTCAATAAAACAAAATGGCCACCAAAAAGACAATATAATTTAAATTACTTACATAGATTCAGATATATGAATTTCAATTATATTTATTCTTAGAGTCTCCAGTACAACGCATATCTTACGCACATGTTTACAGTGAACAATACATTTTTGCTAAATTTCATGTGGACGAAGTCGTGGCTAATAGCTAGTCCAAAATAGAATAACATAAATTACTTCCTATAAGGTTAGCTATCTGCCAGTGGAAGTCCTGTGAAAATCGGTCCAACCGTTTTGGAGATAGCACTGCGAGCTAAGCCACGGTTAAAAGCTAGTCGAAATTAAAATAGACTAAATTACTTTTTATAATATCCGCTATCTGTTGGAGAAAGTCCCGTAAAAATCGGTTGAACCGTTTTGGAGACAGCACTGCGGGCGAAGCCACGGTTAACAGCAAGTATAAACTAAAATTTCTCGAATTACTTTTTATAAAGTCAGCTATATGCCAGTGAATTTTCCACCAAAATTGATCCAGCCGCTTTGGAGAGTACCCGGAATAAACAGACAGACCGACAAAAATTTTAAAAATTGTAGTTTTGTTATCAGTAACGTGTATACTTTCATACCCAATCAGTAAAAAAAAAATGTTTTGATATTACATACAGACACTTCATTTTTATTATATGTATAAATAAGAACGTAAACTTAAAATGTCTGTACTTTTGCGATTTTCGTGAGAAAAATTGTTGCAGGTGTCTAGGAATCAGTAATAAAATACATTTCAATCATTTTTAGAAACGTCTGTCTGTCTATCTGTCTGTCTGTTTGTATGAACACGCATCACTGCTAAAGTACTGGGTTCACAATAAAACCACACACGAAAATCATAAAGCATATCTTCGAGAATAACTTAGCCTTTGTTTAATTAAAATCGGTTCATTCTATCAAAAGGAATTGTAATTGTAATGACGACGCGGCGTAAGTACAAGAGAAAAGTAGATAATTAAATGAACCTAATATATTCAGATGACTTTATTAATCACTATTTTTTACATAAGGTTCCACCCGAAGAAAGTCGCGGACACAGCTAGTAATAAATAATATTATAAAGAATTTTTCATTCGCTTCTGATTTATATAAAACATAAATAAAATACAAAAGAAAAATATCTTTGTTCAAGTACATCTTTATAAAAACTTTTATTTAAACGCTAAGACTGGATCTTATATTTGATATAGATCGTGTAAAATTTCGAGTGACTGATTATGAGATATTAATGTGATTATTAAATCTTATTTATAACATGATATGCTGTAGAGAAATAGTAATATACTGAAAATAGCTATATTAACTTTAGACAACAATAATATATCACTCGTGGGTGATAAAATTCCGTTTACAGTTTAAAAATAAATTATACATAAAGACAAACATAGTATAATTTATTAATTTAAAGGTATGTTAGTCAGCAAGTAATTTGGTGATTTTATAATTGGTCGATTAATATTATCGTCATTGAATTCAATTAATAATAATAATAATAATATTTTAATGTTCCAAGTCAATGTATACATAATTAAATTAATAAATAATTAAAAACAATAAATAAATTAATTGTAGCCTTAATTTAATAAAAATGGCAATAAAAGAGCCAAACTATTAACCGTTCCGTTACAGACAAACACCGTACCGTGCCATGACTGTACTGACAGCAAATATCCCATTATCACTACATATTATACAACAATGTCTTCTGCCACGTCTGTCTGTCTGTCTGTCTGTGCGCGATAAACTCAAAAACTACTGAACGGTTTTTCATGCGGTTTTTACATGTTGATAAAGTAATTCATGAAGAAGGTGTAAACAATTTGTCAATGTTTCTTTTTTCATTATCAGAGCGGAACAACGTCCGCCGCGTTCGCTTGTATATGCTAATTACAAAACGTTGCAATATCTATGTTCTATAAATAATGTATATATAATTCTTCTGTCAGTGTGTATGTGACTGAACTCTCCCTAAACGGCTGGACAGATCTTAATGAAAATGTTTGTGCGTATTCAGGTGGCTTCAAAAATGGTTTAGATTCATAATAGAACCTGGTAGGAGGCGTTGCGGCAGAATTTAAGTTTTTTTTTTATTATCAAGGCTGGACAACGTCCGCCGTGCCTGCTAGTATATAATATATTGGTTCCTTACAGTGAGCATAGTAGCGACCATAGTTTTTTTTTTCGTTCCTTATCCGTTCATACCACGTTCGTATTATAGACCGATATAGTGTGTCGAGACCTTAAGGCTAAAGTAATTTTATTACTATGAATATTAACTTCCGCAAATTTGTATTACAAATTTTCTCGCGAATGTACAAATCAGAATATTCGTAACATCTCTGGATCTTTTCAAATATTTTTTTGGAGTTCGAGAAAATTCTTTATTTTTTACAGTTCGTAAAAAATATTCTGAACTCCTAAACCTAGTTTATGTATTACCTACTAGATTCCTTCAAATTTCCTATGCCCATTCAATTCTATTAAACATCGATTTTAGGTACCTACTATTTAAAATGGTTTTATCCAATGTTTATGTCTGTTGTTCTCAAATGTAGTAATTAAATTTATATTTTTTATTTATATAAAGTAATACAAATTAAAAAGTCTAATAAAAAATATATAAAACATGAGCGGAATTCTAACCCCGACCAGAAGGCATTTTCAAGTTAGCAAGCGGTCGAGGCTAATTAATTACAATTGCCCCTTAACGAACCGTAGCGCTCGTCGCAGAAGAAAACGTCCGGTAACCTTTTTTTGTGGCGTCCGATGTAGAAATGGATGTTTCAACGTTGAACGGGTTCCTTTTTTTGTAAAACATGCTGTAAATTAAACTTTCAGCGGTTTCAATTTGATTAATAACTCCAAGTTAAATATTAAAAGAATTATGTCATTTAAACATAGGTGTTGTACACGTATTTAAAGGTGTAACTTTGACATATTGAGGGAAGGAATACACAGCGATGTGTGAAATAATTATTCTATGTATCGCTACGCATTATAAAACAAAGTCCTCTGCCACGTCTGTCTGTTTGTTCGCGATAAACTCGAAAACTACTGAACTAATTTTCATGCGGTTTTCACCAGTAGATAAAATGATCCATGAGGAAGGTTTAGCTGTTGGGCTAGTGTCTGTGGTGATAAATAATTCACTTCTAGTTTTGGATATATTTATTATATTTTTGACCTAATTGTGGTCCGGACAAGACAGAGTAATGCAAACGACTTACGTCGTAGCGTCGCCGCGGTGCGAACCGAAAATCATATCATCTACATAGGTACAAAGTTTAAGTCGTCTCTGTAATACATTTCTACCTGGAACAAATTTGAAATTTCGGTTGGCACCGACTTCCAATACATCTCTAGGTAGCACACATATTCATATGTTTTATTTAATTTGGTTAATTTGATAAACTATTTATTTTCCGCTTTTTAGTGCCTTATGGGTTTTTGATTGACATTGAAGTCGGTTAATACTTTTTTTTGAAAATTTACTTTATTAATACTTTATGTTTTAGCGTTCAACCCCAATCTCACCTGATTTTAAATGATGGTGTGATTCAAGGTGGTAAACATGCTAAATTTAGAGGAACTGAATCTCAAGCGCAGCTGCTTGAACATATCCAAAGGCACTTAACGGCAGATTTTCAACATATGGGTCGTAGCTAGCCAAGCCGGCTTAGTAAAAACCTTACCATCGCTAGAACTACACCGTGCTGGAATTTATCGATCTACTCTTTTTCGAGTTTTCGCCAAAGAGTAAATTAATAAAGTAAAGATAGTTAATAAAGTGAAGTAAAATGAAATAAGTACATCTTAATATATATATTTCTTGTGTGCGTGTGTATGTGACTGAACTCCTCCTAAACGACTGGACCGATTTTGATGAAATTTTTTGTGCGTGTTCGAGTGGATCCGAGAATGGTTTAGATTCACAATTGGACCCGGTAGGTGGCGCTGCGGTTGACTTTTGGGATTTCTATTTTTTATTATCAAGGCAGGACAACGTCCGCCAGGTCCGCTAGTATTTTAATAAAGAGTAAATACATTATTAAGTATAATTTATTTAAAAAATGCATTACTTCGTTTATATCATTTTATTTTTAAAAGTGTACGTTGTTTTTGTAGGTGGTAGAGCCATGCTGAAGCCGAACAGAACACCGACGTGAAGTAACAGTGCTTGTGCACTATTGTGTTTCGTTCCGTCAGTGAGAGCGCCGGATAACCAACTCCCCACCCCCTCTCCCCTTCCCCATTCCCCCATTCCCCCACCTCCACTCGCCCTCCCTCAAACACAGGCCGACAACGTACTTACGACTCCCCTAGTATTACTAGTGTCTATGGACGGCGGTGATCACTTACCATTAGGTGACCCGCCTGTTCGTTTGTCCCTATAATATATATTAAGAAAAAAGGTAACATTGCGACATTGTTACTCCGTCTGCATTATTTAAATTATTCTACAACTTATTTTATAAAAAGTGAATTATCTACGAACTTTTTTAAAAACTTCTTATAAAGGTTTTTCTTACAAATGGTGATATTAATATATAATTAAATTAATTACACTACTTATATCTACTATTAGAATTGACATAAAACTCTTAATTTATTTTTAAGATGGAGAAACTATAAACGCATTTTCCCATGAAATTGAATTATTGACTTACTTCTTTTTTTTATAAAGGCGTGAAATATTATTAGCCTGAAGTGCATTGACATTTTCACTGGTTGACGACGAATACTCAAGGCACATAGTCGGAACAGCAACAACATTCATACCACCACAATGCTTATTACGACATCTATTACTCCGGGTCTCGATTATGGGACTTATTTACCTATCCCTTTGTAATGTAACCTTGCACGATATTCCTTTGATAAACTGGAGTTATGTACACGTGTCGTGGCAATATTTCCGACAACCCCTACAGTCGACCACTTACATCTCTTTTCAATATTATTTGATGGTGATTCAAAGGCGTTTAATTAGCAAATAGAGTATAATTAGCTGAGTTTCTATGTGACTAAATATTTAACTACATATATGTTGAAATAAATACACGTGTCATTGGTTTTGGACAAGAAATGTGGACTATTTTTTTATAAGTGCATTCGCGGTCCACAACAGACATAGATATTCATTTTTCGCATACCCGCGCGATCCATCAATGTCGTGTTTGCCCGAACAAAACGTGAAATGGTTGTGAAAAAAAGGCAATGCTGGATGCAGCTCCGTAATGGAAAATATTGAAAAAATGTTCTTGACAAATTACAAATATATATATGTCGGGGAGAAGTACTTTGAGCCTAGTGATTGTTATATAACTGAAGATATCGGTTAATTGTAACGAATAGTCTGATAATTAGTTATTAAATACAATGTAATAAATTACTGTTCTACTGAATTTTAACGTGCCTGTATTTATTTATATATCTTTAGGCGCGTTGAGAGGTATTTTTTTGGCAGGAGATAAATTTATGATTTCGCGTTATGACATGCTAATATGCATGACCGATCGTAATGCGCTTGCGTGGATAGCGTTAGACTAGCGACGCGCAGTATAGCAGTCTGTGTACGTCATATATTGGATATTTTGTATTGAGATTGTGCAGTGTATCATATATTAATTATAAACTATATAGAAATGTATATAATTATTATTCGGGGTGCTAATATATGTGAAAATCAGACTAATGATAATAATTTCAATTTATAAATGACGAAAATATATTTAAATAATTCACACGATATTTAAATTCAAAAATCAGAACAGAACACAGTTATTCTATTGCATTAAGTTGTCACTTCTGGCGGCAGTATTTATGACCGCTTCAACTTTTTTTAATTTTTAATTTTTATATAAAAATTTCTTTTGTACGTGTGTATGTCACTGAACTCGTCCCAAACGGCTGCACCGATTTTGATGAAATTTTGTGTGCGTGTTCCAGTCGATCCGAGAATGGTTTAGATTCACAGTTGGACCCGGTAGGTGGCGCTGCGGTTGACTTTTAGGATTTTTTTTTATTATCAACGCAGGAGAACGTCCGCCCGACCCGCTAGTTATTTATAAATTTCATATTTGACAATGATGGTTTGGGCTAAGAAATATAAGATCATATAATATACTAAACTTAAATGGATCTTGCTCTGGCGTCCAGTTGCCGGAACACACTTATAGATAGATGCTTTGCTACAGATTCACAATTCGACGGTAGTAGTTAGCCAGACTGTATTAAAAAAGCACTACCATCATGCTATGGATTCATCACAATATCTTCGTTCATTATAAGTCCCAGCTTAGTACAGGACTCAAACTTATATCGAACGAAAATATGTCCGAACACATAACTATCTAGTTTTCAAAACTTTATCGACAGTTTACGAGCTCAAATTTAATTGGTTTTTCCGAACGTACATTAAATTTTGAAAAACGTACTAAAAGGGCAAAAACAAATTTTAATTCCTGAAACCTGTTAGTCGCTGATACACGATCTCGCGATATCTGTTTTTGACAGGGAAAAATGGGAAGGTTATTAAAAAAATCGGATATCTTGCATTTCTCGTATGAATCGAAAATAAACGGAATCTTCAATTATAGATTTAATAGGAAAAATTGGGTTCTCTTTCGCTTGCCTTGCTTCATTATACATTGTAAATGTCTCCTGATCAGCAATTTCTGATATTTGAATAAAAATCCAACTTAAGGAAATCGGTTGAGGGAAATTTTGGTTTCGCTTCACTGGTTACTTTTAATTATAATCCGCTTTGATATTTGAAAAATGCAAAATTTAAAAGCATTTTTCCATATATTCGGTACACCGCCGAGATATTGGAGTAATTTGAGATTAATCTACATTCCTGGAATTTCTAAAACTCCCGCTTTTTGCTTTTTTTTATATTATAGGAGGCAAACGAACAAGCGGGTCACCTGATGGTAAGTGATCACCGCCGTCCGTAGACACTTCACAACACCAGGGGAGTTGCAAGTGCATTGAGAGCCTGTGTTTGGGGGTAAGGGAAAGTGGGTGGGGGAGAGGAGAGGGCATTTAGAGGAGATGGGCCTTCGGCGCTCTCACTGACCGAACGAAACGCAATAATGCAAGCACTGTAACTTCACGTTGGTGTTCTGTGAGAGGTTGGTACTACCCTGGGCGAGCCGACCCATTCATGCTGAAACCAATAATAGCTTCAGCATGGCTCTACCACGTAGCACACTTTGAACTTTGTAGGGTAATAGCGATCTATCCCCATCTGTATTGTGCCGCAATAGACATGATACTAAGCCATTCACAAAAAGTTCCTTTCGTTCGTCGGGCTTCGGTTTCAAAATCAAAATCAAAATCAAAAATCAAAATACTCTTTATTCAATTTAGGCCCTGAGAAGGCACTTATGAACGTCAAAACTACCACCGGTTCGGAAAACAACCCAGTCATCGAGAAGAACCGGCAAGAAACTCGATCTGGTTTATGTTTTCATAATAACTAACATATATTTTTTTTATTATTACAACAATAGACACATTCGTTTTTAGTGGTTGCACAGAGAGAGGCGTCACTTCCAGACGTCGCTATCGTTCACATACTGATCCACCCTGTAATAACCTTTATGTATTAAGACCCGCTTGACATAACACTTGAACCTACTATCCGGCAAATCGGTAATGTGTTTTGGGACTTTGTTATAAAATCTAACACTATTACCTAAAAAACTGTTACTGGTCTTAGTAAGCCTGAAACATGGAGTGACCAGTTTGTTATGGTTTCTGGCATTTACATTATGTCGGTCTTTTACTAAATCTAGATTATCTAAGTTTTTCCCGACGTACATCAAATTCTCAAGAATATATTGAGAGGGTAGAGTTAAAATACCGAATTCCTGAAACTAATTTTCAACTAATATACGTCCAGCAGTTGAGATACTTTCAAACTGGCAAGCCAGTAACATCTGCCAATGGACTGGAGAGAGATGTCGTTGGTTGCACTGGAATTGTACTGTCCTACAATCAGAAAAAAAACACATGTGTGCACTTCAAAAAATTATAAAGATATTAATTATATACGTGAATAATACAAAACGCTGGTTGTGACGCCTTTTCCAAAAGTTTCATAATTCGCAGACACAGACATACGTACAACAATCTCGACCAGAACAAGTAATATTAGTATATATGAAACACTGTATAAGGTAATTCATCTCATTCTAAAGCACGCTACATTCTATAACTGTATATATATGTTAGTCGCTTTTTATTGTTGCTTTTTCGTATCATTGTGTTTCAAATCACAACGGTGCTAGATACATTTTTACTTTAATGAAAAGAAATACCTCCGACTAGGACTTCGATCACATGAACAAACTATATGAATTGTCTTAAATATTTAGAGTGTTGAGTTTATTGTTGAGTATGTTTGATAGAATATAAAGTGAAAATGTTATCTTTTCTTAACATAAGTAAGTTTTCAAATTGGTTATTATTTGTCTCAAATAAGAATTACACACTTTTCTAAAAGTATTTAAAAATATCGTTTATTTTTTTTTCTCATAAATATCTATACAGTATATATTACTCCGTATTTACTCAAATTACTAAGCAAACCAAAGTTTATTATCACAATGAAACACTCAATCTTCAAATACGGTCGATGTAACACGTGTCTTTAGGGCAATTCAAATGGTGAATCGAATACATTTTAAGTCGACCATCAGTCGGCAGATGTCGTTACACGTCCACATTGAAAATACAATCCATCAAACCAAACAAGGAGTGTATCAACAATCTTACCCAATGCCATTCATCTTGAAGCCATCGTAGAGAACAAATTAAACACTTTAATACACGAGGCGTGACTAAAAAAGAAAGAAGGGGATGGAAAAAGCCCTATCGAGTACCAGCGATGAGTGCTGTCGGATGTTGAGTTACTGGAAGTGCCTTTGGCAGCGAGTGTGGTTAAATTTATGTATAAATGTTGTTCTTCAACGATGCTATATTGAAATTTAATCTAAAATATTTTTTTATTTTATTTTAAGGCTACTTGCTTAATTTTTTTATATATTATAGGTGGCAAACGAATAGGCGGGTCACCTGATGGTAAGTGATTACCGCCGTCCATATACACTAGCAACACCAGGGGAGTCACAAGTGCGTTGCCATCCTGTGTTTGGGGACATGGTAGAGGGAGGAAGGAAGTGGGGGTAGGAGGCGGGAAGTGGAGGGAGGGAAGTGGACCTTCAGCGCTCTCACTAACCGAGACATCTCTGCATGCACAATGCAAGCACTGTTACATCACGTTGATTTTCTGTGAGAGGGTGGTACAACCCTGGGCGAGCCGACCCATTCATGCTAAAACCAGGAATAGCATCAGCATGGCTCTACCACCTAAAATGAAATTGTTTAATGAAAGTATTAAGCAATTAGATTAAACTTCAATATACCATTGTTCAAGGACAAAATCTGTACATAAATTTTGTAAAAACTCAATTTGGGCTGTGACAACGCCCTTACGAATCTCAAAACACTACCACCGGTGCGGCAAACGTAAAAAAGAGCTTTTTATACTACTCCCAAAAAATACTTGGTTACAGCCGTATTTTAGGTGTACAGAGAGTGTTATTTCATTATACTTCATGTTAATAATCTAGCCAAAAAAATCTATTCAAGGTAAAACTGCTTGACACGGCTCTGGAATTATATAATGTAAGACAAATCTATAATGTATCTAGAGACCTTATTGTAAAACCAAACAGTATTACCTAAAATACTTTTATTGGTTTTACTAAGCCTAAATCATGGGATGGCTAATTTGTGGTTATTTCTATTATTAAAAAAATCATGTGAACCTTTTGCAGAATTCATCTAATTTACGTTTTGGTTCACATTCATTGAGCTATCAAAGATATATTAGGACGGTGTAATTAAGACACTGTATTTTATTTAATACAACACTAACAAATAAGCGCTAACAGATATCGGATAAGCGTTAACACAAATCGCATATAAAGAAAATGAAGATTTTTTGTTTATATTCTTAAGAAGAGCGTTTAATATTTTACTGTCTATTCGCCATCAATATATCCATAATAAACCAAATTACAAAACTCATTTTAAAAATTAAACCTTAGCAAGTTTAACTTCGGCCTGGAAGGATGGATTTATATAGGAATGTTTTGAACATTCAATCATAATTTGTTTTAACTGGACTTACCAATAATATCATGAAAACCTAGTAGATTCTATTCCGTGCGTTTTCCCAAACTGATACTATATATTGAGCTATAAATAAATAGTGAAATGATAAATAAATCTATACTATAATAAAACTGTAGCAAGGTCAAATCTGTACAATAAATATTTTTTGAAAATTTTTATCGGGGTAGACTTTGTTATCGATATAGAAGCCAAAAATAATCTTTTTACAATTTTTGTCTGTCTGTCTGTCTGTCTGTCTGTCTGTCTGTCTTTCTGTCCCTGTGAACACGCATCACGCTGAAAGTACTGAACCGATTTTAACGAAACTTGACACAGTAATAACTAATATTCCAAGGTTACATTTAGGATACTTTTTGTCCCATAAAATGCAAGGGGTTCTCCAGGATAACGAAAAACAAAAAATTGTAGTTAATGTAACTAGACTTTTTTGCGACACCTTAGTACAAGAGCCAGCAACGTTGAAAGAACGAGAATTTTAGAAAAGCTGCTTCTTTAATATGAAGATATATTATGCTCTCCCAAACAGCATTGAGGATACCTGGTAACCGGTTAACGTTGTGTTTTTTAATGCGCATCACCCCTTTACAGGTCAAAATTTGGTTTTATAAATAATTTTAGGAAAACAAAATTTCGGTTACTTTTTAACGCTATTAAAAACATGAGTTTATCACTGTCAGACAATTTTGTTATTGACAATAATGTGCCCGATGATATTCTTTATAAATAAAATAATTCATTTCAAACCATTTTATTTTTTCCATTGTAAAGAACATATTTCATTTTATTAACCATTATGATAGAGATTTCACCGTAAACACTGAAAAACAACGATAAACGTAGACATATGATTTGAGACTGACGTCATCTTGAATACATGCGTCTATAACAGGCGCTTCCACAAATATCGCTACCTTTATCATACATAAAATGGGGTAAACATATCAATGCAGTTGCAGAATCTAGCTCTAAGTTTCTAAACGTTTTCAAAGCATTAGCCGGTTTTAATTGGGGTGTTCATCCATAACATTTAGTTCGTTTATACCTCAATATTACACGCAGTCGAATTGACTATGCGAGCTTTCTTTATAATAGTAGTGCTCAGGTTAACCTCTATAAACTTGAAAAAGTCCAAAACCAGGCCATGAGAATTATCGGGGGTTTCATTAAAAGTACTCCAATCCATGTTATGGAAAGCGAATTGAGCACATGTCCGTTACATCTTAGGAGACAATATTTAGCTGGCAAAATTTTATTTAAATTTAAGTCATTCGAAAAAAACAAACTAACTAATGTATCAGAAGAACTGTCCACTTCTTTCCAATCACTCTATTGGCGTAAAAGAAAAAGACCACTGTTTTTTCTAAATATAAAAATACTCCAATTCAAACAAGTATAAAACATGAAATGTTCACTTTACACACCTGGGTCGATAACATTGATTTGCACAATATAATTAAAATAAATGTAGACAATAAATATATTTGTCTTTAATATATAAATATTATCAAATATAAATAAATATTATCAAAATTTTGTTGAAATATACAATGATGGATCTAAAGCTGGTAATTATTTAGGTGCCGCACTTTTTGAGTCAAATTCCAAACTTTTATGAAATTTCAAATTGATGAAAATACGAGTATTTCAATTATACACACTGAATTGATAGGAGTTGCAGAGGCCTTATCATTTGCACAATCAACTGAGTTCATTAAGATTGTTATTTTATCCGACTCAAAAAGTGCTCTTCAACATGTAACTCGATGTATCTCGACTTTTCGAGGAATACCGATAGCCTACACTATTTTGAAGCAATTACTAGATTTCAAAGCAAAGAACAAAGTAATTGTTTTACAATGGATCCCTTCTCATATAGGTATAACTGGGAATGAAAGAGCTGATCTTTTATCCTCCGAAGGTGCTACTATTAATATTTTACCAACTTACTTGGATGTATGCTCAGTATTTAAAAATAGCTGTTTGGAACTCGCATTACAAGGAATACTTTGATGAGCGTTCTAAAACAAAAGGAATATGGTACAGAACGATTCAGCCACATCCCTTATGTCACCATGGATTGATGACAGTACGATTAGCCGTCGGGAAGCAATCACAGGAATGAGAGTACGCTCGGGACACATCCCATGTAAAAAGTTCAGGTATGATGTGTAAACTACCATCACCACTCTGCCAGAGTTGTGAGCTCATCGATGATGTGCACCACATCCTGACAGAATGTATTCGAAGCGAAGATATTAAATCTCGGCTTAATGCTTCTGGTTCGTTCCACACTGGTTTGTACAATTCGTTATTGTCTGACCCCATTTCGAAAGATGCTAAAGAATTGTACAAAATTAATATAAGCTATTGTTAAGTTTATTGTCATTCTTATTATTATATAGTTGTATATCATTTAGGCGATATAGTAACGCAGGCGACTAAGCCTTCATTAAAAAAAATTATAATAATGATATTAAAATTACAGCTATCTTAATATGGTTTGAACATACTTACATATTTTATTTACAAAAAAAATAGCATTGGGCACATTATTGTTAATAACAAAAATGTCTGGCAATAATAATTTCATGTTTTAGTAGCGTTTCAAAGTTAGTAAAAAACAAAACATTCAAAAATTATATAAAAATCAATATTTTTGCCTGTAAAGGTGCGATATGTACTAATAAACGCAACGTTTACCGGCAGCCAGGTAGCCCGCACGCTGTTCGGAAGAACATAAAGATATATAAAAAACTGGCTTATAGAAATTCTTTGTCGAAACCGTTGCCTAGCTCTTAGACAAATAGTTACAGGCAAGTGACATTTGACGCGTCGTGCTCATATCTTTTTAATATTTATATTTTTCTTCAATACAATGAAGTGTGAAAAAGTTTTAATACAAGTTGAAAATAGTTATATCATTCAGTGTTTCATTTATCATTATTTATTTTATGGATATATTTTATCGTTTAATTTACAATTTAATTCATCAACTTGATATTTTATAATGTAAACTCTACTGACTGTATAGTAAACGTCTACAAAAAAGGGAAAGGAACTTCGTTTGAAACTGGAGGTCCATAGACTTCTAACGCTTTTTTCACATTACCGCCAATATATGTAGGTTAGTTTTTATTTCTTATTGAGCCCAGTAGATGATGCTACGAACGGGTTGTAGGCTTATTTTAAAAGATTTCTCACATACCATCTGGGTATATGTTTGAGTGAGTCCCTTGATAGTTTGGATTCACAATTGGAAACCGTAGGTGTGGCTCCAATAAGGTTTTAGGTTTATTAAAATTTTTCGCGTTTAAAAATACAATTGACACCAGTGATAACCGATTTGGTGCAGACGAAGTTGCACGGGTCAGCTAGTAAATAATAAATATTGCGCTATAAATCGATAACTAAATAGCTCTTCCAGATAGAAAATCGTTAACACTTCTATATCTTGAACAAAAACGAGCCATCAGTTCGAAGTCGTGACGCCGGCAAAAAATGCGGTGTCCCCCCCGATATCCGGATTCTAAATCTGTAACGGTGCCCTCGCTTTGACGTTCACCCGAAAAGATACCTTTGATTAGTAATTTCGGCTTCAGACTTTGTATTTAAACGTTCTAGTCGGAAGTGAATGTTCCTTTGATGGAATGAATTTGTTGGATTGCGAGCATTTTAACGATTCGTATAGAATGACAAAGAATATACATATATATATATATATATATACATTCTTAGAGATGATTCATATTGTATTTTCTCATAACATAAACGCAATCTAGTTATACAGCCTGTACCTCTCTTATTACGGCATGCTAATTTAATAGACTCTGACATAGCATATCAATTGTCGATAACCAGGTGGTGTTTAATCTAGACGGATATACAACATAATTTTATTCATCCTCCTGATGTCTACAGTTTAAGAGAGTATAAATAAGTACACTACTATTTTATAATGATTCTTTAGTAAACCTTCTTAAGAATACATTGCATTTGATTTTTAATGACCCTCGGGAGCACCCGCGGCATCTAACGAACTACTGCTTCACGCGTGTTTGTTATTATTTTTGTGTATTCTTCGAATTCTACTAATCGAAGTAATCTTCATAGTGGTTGTTAGAAAAATGTAAAAGTTGATTCGTTCCAGCGCCATCTAGTGGTGATTTATATTTTAATTTATAACAAAACATGTTCACCATAAAAAAACGGTCAAGTGTGTCAATTTTTGTACTGATCGGTGAAAGGATATTCGAAGTTAATAATCTCAAACAAACCGATTTTTTTTTTATAAATCGATTGGTTGTCAATATATATGGTCAAAACATTTCATAATACATATCACGGTAGAATATACCAGACATTTATTAAGTAAAGCCCTGTGGGTGATGGACACGGGTACATCTGTCGCCATAGCAATTCTTGTAGGACCCATGTGGTTGAGCTTCACTGGCATTTGTTGCACCTCGAACTAATTCGTCAGGGGGGTCTAATACCAGGCCTTCTATTTTAAGACCGCAGGTCAGGTACTGAGGGGCCAACATATGCCGAGTCGGGTAGAAGTATTGCAGAGGCAATTCCTGCCTACTCGGCTAAAAGCACCAAGAACACCGAGGGGTTTAGTCAGTACAAATCTGGCACTCCCATTACTGCCAGGCGAGTTGGAAACCTAAGATGATTCTTCCTTGGATAAAAAGGAGTATAATAGACATACCTTTTACAAAATATAACCAATAATAAATAAGTTCTAATTCGATCTAAATACTAGAAACTGTGACACAGTTTGTCATTCCATGTTTCAGATTCATTAAAAACAGTTCTTGAGGTAAAAGAATAAAGTCCCAAAGCACATTACCGATTTGCCGGGCTACAAATTTAAGCTCCATGTCAAGCGAGTTTTAGTGTTAAAAGGCTATTTTAGAGTGAATCAATATGTGAACGATGGTGATGTATGTAATTGACTCTTCTTTGTGTATCCACTGAAAAGGACTTGTGACGTAGAATGTATTTTAAACATTGCTAAAAAGGTAAATCCGATCGCGTTTTCCGAACCGATTATAGTTTTGACGTCTAAATTCAATAAAGAATTTTGGATTCTGATCATAAACTAAATCGAAGTATAACTGTGAATACTTATTTCATAACAGCGAAGAGATGTCAAAAAATACTTAATTCCGAGCTTGACAATGGTATTTGTAGTATATCTACCGGTAACAATCAACCAGATTTTAGTAAAACAACCATAATAATACTTTTGTATACGTAAAATCTTTCTACAAGTAAGTTTCGATACGAAAGTGTACATTGAAATCCACATACTGCTGGTATATAAACGGATATGCAATTTTAAAGCCAAGATTTATTCATTTCTGCTAACGCTTTGCAATTGCGATGTACGTAGCTAAGGGGTCGATTCCGACAAAGTTATTTCGAAGAATATCTAATTCTATATTTTCGTTACAAAACGAACAGTTAGGTTCTATGAAAAGACATAAAGATTTTCACATTCATTTTAAGGAGCGTTCCTCACCTTATCGCTTTTCGACTCGAGTTGAGCGAAAGAGTAACTCTTCTCACATATTTCTACGCTATTAAACCTTATTAGGGAAAATGAAACGCTTAGGAGCTTATGACATGATTTATGTTCTCGACTTCTTGTATTAAGCTTGTATTTTGATTTCTTTGCCGTATTTTCAAATACGATTTAAATAAATGGCTGTGATTCAATCGCCATAGCTTTTGCTAGTTTATAATAGTAACTTAACAGTAAATTCTTAAATCATGCAATACAAATGCTATTAAAATTATATACGATATTTAATTGAAGGCGTTACTTTGCGGAAATTCATCATTAAATACTATAGTAGACGTTACTTTGCATTTCCGCCTGGAATTGATTGGCCGTTACCACGTCTCACTGCAACAAAAACGTTGCGTTTACTTGTGCGTGGTGTACCTGAAAAAGTTAAATCCGAAATTAGTAATAGAAAGACCGAAATATTAGTAAAGAAAACAACAACATGAGTTAAAAATCATGTCCTTGGTTGACGGTTGAATCGGACGTCAGTTGACACTGTTGGTACGTAACTGTAAAATACGAAAAAAAAATATTATTTAAAATATGCTGAATGACGTAACAGCGGCTAGTAGATTCCAAGTGGAAGTGCAAAATAATGACCACTATTGAATTATACACGAAAAAGTTTGTAAAGATGGATGTTTGCAACTCTTTGACGCAAAAACTACTAAATGGATTTTGTTGAAATTTTACAATAATAATATACTAGGCTATAATTTATAAGAATATTGTTTAAATTGACCATAATATAACGATAACTGGGACATTTCACATAAAACGGAAAATGAAAATAAATAGAAAATTGAAATTCATTCGAACTCAGTGTAACCACAGTTCTAGTAGGTATGAATGTGAACATACATTTTTATTTTTTTTACCATCGAGTTTTTAAACTCAAAAGGACAAATAAACACATTTTATATTCGTCATGAATTTAAACAAAGTTTAGTAAATAATATTTCAATACTAGCTATTCCCGTGACTTCATCCGCGTGGAATAGTTACTTTGGGCTAACGAAAGCTAAAGGAAAAAAAAACGATTTTGAAACATTCTTCATTGGTGTTCCACTCTTATTGGTCTCAGCCTTCCTCAATAAATGAGCTATCTAACACTGAAACAATTTTTCAAGTCGGACCAGTAGTACCTGAGATTAGCGCGACCAATCAAACAAACAAACAAACCCTCCAGCTTTAGAATATTAAGTATAGATACTTGATTATATTTGTCATCTTGTTTTCTTTACCATACGCTAACTTTAGTTTTTATGGATGCATTTATGTTCACTTTTTCGTTAATTCTTGTTCTATTTTTTTTTCTTTTTTAAATGTTGTTCAATATAATGAATGTTACATAATTTAATTTTTCATTGACATTAATAGTGTAAGTTGTATCGATGTAATAAGGCGTTGTAGTTTTTCAGTCTAGTATGCTCCTTCTTATTATGTTATTGTATTATCCATTGGATTGTTGATTGTTGTTTTATCTACATTTGTAAAAAATAATAATTACTGTAAACTAAAATCAAAATACGTTCACTATTTTTTTTATAAAAAAGAGTAAAAAAATCTTTTCTCAATTTCATTTATAATGTTATTAGAATTAGGATTTGTAAATACTTACCTTTAGTATACCTTTTCAAAACTAATTCGAATAGTAATATAGTTTTTTATTAAACAAGTTCGATTCTAGCATACTCTTTTTTAACACTATACGTTGTAGTCAAAGCGAATGGAGATTATATACAATTTCTCGCGTACTTGTGACACGAATCCGAGTTATTTAAATTTCAGTACATGAATGTAGTAGTTTCAGTCGTGTGTAAATGTACGCGTTCGCTAAAAAGGACAAGGATATTTCTGAGAATAGCCGTATTACTTGAATACTTAGAATCGAGAGCCAAGTCCGAATTAGATACGTCTAGACATATCTCGGCATCAGCTGACTCCTTGTCAAAAGAATGTCGCTTGAGCTCGTTTCGTTTCTATTCTAATTCGGCCTCTCTATAGTAATTTAATCCAAATTCATTAGTCAAGTCTCCGATTACTCATAAATTTGTAATTATAACGGACTAGTTAATTCCTTCAGACTGCGTTAGGCGTGATTAACGGACAAACACTCTTACGAAAATGATTTCGCATCTATAATATACTTCGTCTACATATGTATTGTTATATAAACTAGTGACGCCCGCAACTACGTCTGCGTTATATATTATCTTAATAATATATTTTATTTACAGCGGAAAAAATATAAGCACCATACCGCTTGCCCCATTTCCCAACATCAATTAAATAGACATCATTGAACGTATAATGTTTAAAAAGATCGTATTTTTTCAACTGCTTATAAACAGCGTAGTTTCCCAAACTATAATAAATATATATTAAATGGATATATTGTAATGATTGTGTCTTTTAAAGGAAAAATGTATGAAGTATAACTATAAAAACTGATTGAAATTGATTCAGTAGCTTTTGTATGGTGCGCGCACAACAGATGACCTCTATAGTTTTATTTATATACTAGCTGTGCCCGCGACTTCGTTCGCGAGGAACCTTATGTAAAAAACAGTGATTAAGAAAGTCATCTGAATGTATCATTTACTTATCTACTTTTCTCTCGTACTTACGCCGCGTCGTCATTAAAATTACAATAACTTTTGATAGAGTGGACCGATTTTAATGAAACAAAGACTTAGACTCGAAGATATGATTTATGATTTTTTTTAAGTTTTATTGTGAACCCAGTTCTTTAGCAGTGATGCGTGTTCATACAAACAGACAGACAGACAGACATTTCTAGAAATTATTGAAATGTAGTCTTACTTATTCCTAGACACCTGCAACAATTTTTTTCACGAAAATCGAAAAAGGACAGACACGTGAGATATACATTCTTATTGTACGTATATATATAGATTGATAAAGAAGAAGAAGATAATAATTGCTTGATGTGTTAACTTCGTGTATAGAGAGAGATTGTAGGCGGGATCTCTGTCTGTCATGCAGTGGCTTTCATATTTTATTTATAACTAGCTGACCCGTGCAACTTCGTCTGCACCAAATTGGTTATCACTGGTGCCAATTGTATTTTTAAACGCGAAAAATTTTAATATAACTAAAACCTTATTGCAGCCACACCATCGATTTCCAATTGTGAATCCAAATTATCAAGGGACTCAATCAAACATATACCCAGATGGTATGTGAGAAATCTTTTAAAATAAGCCGTTACCCGTTCGTAGCAACCAACATATATTGGTGGTAATGTGAAGAAAAGCTTTAAAGGTCTATGGACCCCCCAGTTTCTAACGAAGTTCCTTTCCCTTTTTTGTAGACCTTTACTATACAGTCAGTAGAGTTTACATTATAAAATATCAAGTTGATAGAGTTAAATTGTAAATTAAACGATAAAATGTATTCATAAAATAAAATAATGATAAATGAAACACTGAATAATATCATAACTATTTTCAACTTGTATTAAAACTTTTTCACACTCCATTGTATTGAAGAAAAATATAAATATTAAAAAGATATGAGAACGACGCGTCAAATGTCACTTGCCTGTGACTATTTGTCTAAGAGCTAGCAACGGTTTCGAAAAAGAAAATAAGCCAGTTTTTATATATCTTTATGTTCTTCCGAACAGAGTGCGGGCTACCTGGCTGCCGGTAAACGTTGCGTTTATTAGTGCATATCGCACCTTTACAGGCAAAAATATTGATTTTTATAATTTTTGAATGTTTTGTTTTTTACTAACTTTGAAACGCTACTAAAACATGAAATTATCATTGCCAGACATTTTTTGTTATTAACAATAATGTACCCGATGCTATTTTTTTTGTAAATAAAATAAAGTATGTCCAAATCATGTTAAGATAGCTGTAATTTTAATATTATTATTATTTATTTTTTAATGAAGGCTTAGTCGCCTTCTCGGCTATATCGCCTAAGTGACATACAACTATATAACAATAAGAATGACAATAAACTTAACAATAGCTTATATTAATTTTGTACAATTCTTTAGCATCTTTCGAAGTTGGGTCAGACAATAACGAATTGTACAAACCAGTGTGGAACAAACCAGAAGCATTAAGCCGAGATCTAATATCTTCGTTTCGAACACATTCTGCCAGGATGTGGTGCACATCATCGATGAGTTCACAACTCTGGCAGAGTGGTTATAGTACTTTACGCATCAGGTAGGCGAACTTTTTACATGGGATGTGTTCTGAGCGTAATCTTATTCCTGTGATTGCTTCCCGACGGCAAATCGTACTGTCATCAATCCATGGTGACCTTAAGGGGCGTGGCTGAATCGTTCTGTACCATATTCGTTTTGTTTTAGAACGCTCATCAAAGTATTCCTTCCAATGCGAGTAACAGCTATTTTTAAATACTGAGCATACATCCAAGTAAGTTGGTAAAATATTAATAGGAGCACCTTCGGAGGATCCTTCTCTAGCTAAAAGATAAGCTCTTTCATTCCAAGTTATACCTATATGAGAAGGGATCCATTGTAAAATAATTATTTTGTTCTTTGCTTTTAAATCTAGTAATTGCTTCAAAATAGTGTAGGCTATCGGTATTCCTCGAAAAGTCGAGGTACATCGAGCTACGTGTTGAAGAGCACTGTTTTGGAATTTGACTCAAAAAATGCGGCTCCTAAATAATTACCAGCTTTAGATCCGTCAGTGTATATTTTAACAAAATTTTGATAATGTTTATTTATATATTGAAGACAAATATCTTTTATTTTAACAACATCATATTGACGCTTTGGCTTCCAAATACCATCTAAATTTATTTTAATTATATTGTGCAAATCGACCCAGGTGTGTAAAGTGAACATTTCATGTTTTATACTTGTTTGACTTGAAGTATTTTTATATTGAGAAAAAATAGTGGTCTTTTTCTTTTACGCCAATAGAGTGATTGGAAAGAGGTGGACAGTTCTTCTGATACATTAGTTAGTTCGTTCTTTTCGAATGACTTAAATTTAAATAGAATTTTGCCAGCTTAATATTGTCTCCTAAGATGTAGCGGACATATGCTCAATTCGCTTTCCATAACATGGATTGGAGTACTTTTAATGAAACCCCCGATAATTTTCATGGCGTGGTTTTGGACTTTTTCAAGTTTATAGAGGTTAACCTGAGCACTACTATCATAAAGAAAGCTGGCATAGTCAATTCGACTGCGTGTAATATTGAAGTATAAACGAACTAAATGTTATGGATGAACACCCCAATTAGAACCGGTTAATGCTTTGAAAACGTTTAGAAACTTAGAGCTAGATACCGCAACTGCATTGATATGTTTACCCCATTTTATGTATGATAAAGATAGCGATAATTGTGGAAGCGCCTGTTATAGACGCATGTATTCAAGATGACGTCAGTCTCAAGTCATATGTCTACGTTTATCATTATTTTTCGTTTACGGTGTTTACGGTGAAATCTCAATATCGTAATGGTTAATAAAATGAAATATGTTCTTTGCAATGGAAAAAATAAAATGGTTTGAAATTAATTATTTTATTTATAAAGAATATCATCGGGCACATTATTGTTAATAACAAATTGGCTGGCAGTGATAAATTCATGTTTTTAATAGCGTTTAAAAGTTACTGAAAAAAATGTTCCTTAAATTATTTATAACCCAAAATTTTAACCTGTAAAGGTGTGATGCGCATTATAAAACACAACGTTAACCGGCTACCAGGTATTCTGAATTCTGTTTGGAAGGGCATAATATATCTTCATTTTAAAGAACCAGCTTTTCTAAAATTCTCGTTCTTCCAACATTGCTGGCTCTTGTACTAAGGTGTCGCAAAAAAGTCTAGTTACATTAACTACAATTTTTTGTCTTTCGTTATCCTGGAGAACCCCTTGCGTTTTATGAGACAAAAAGTATCCTAAATGTAACCTTGGAATATTAGTTATTATTGTATCAAGTTTCGTTAAAATCGGTTCAGTACTTTCAGTGTGATGCGTGTTCACAGGGACAGAAAGACAGACAGACAGACAGACAAAAATTTTAAAAATATTATTTTTGGCTTCTATATCCATAACAAAGTCTACCCCGATCAAAATTTTCAAAAATTATTTAATGTACAGATTTGACCTTGCTACAGTTTTATTATAGTATAGATCTTGTGTTATTTGCCCCTATATTTTGTAGTGGTGGTGCCATGTTACGTGATATAGTTCGGTTATTGGAAGTGTATAGAAAATAATACCACGGAGCATGAATTCTGAGCTGCCATGATGAATACCTGAAAAGTTCTAACAAGGGGGCCACCCACTATCTCGATAGAATATCGGGGTTATTGCAAGACACTTGTAATATTATTACATACTCGACATTAGCAGTAATAATTTTGAAGACTGGTTGTCAAAAAAATACTTCGTATATGTAATTATGCAGTCTATTATTCGGGTTTTGCCGCGCACGCTTAGATAGCTCCAAGTTGGAAGGGTTTATTGCTATATATTTTATAACTATTATTATATTTTTGGCAATTTAAATAATATTTTCAAATATAGTAACATATGTGTTATTCTAATATATAAGCTATTTTCACGAACAACGTTTAGTCGGTCAGTCAGGGAAACCAAGTAACACTCTATAGGCATTGCGAATAATCGGGCAGAGCTTCCCCCTATAATAACTTCAACATAGAAGTGCCTCCCGACCGTTTTTTTTCTCGAGCTGATCACGCTGTTGACCTGGACAGGTCTTAACAGCTTCACCTGAACTACTGGGGCGAGCACTGAAGGCACTCAGCCGATTTTGATTGGGCGACTAGCATATGGGTGCGCGGCACATCTCGGCTTGGGCTGCCGCCTGTTATATGCAAAAAATCGCGACCTATCTAACCTAACATAAGCTACGACGCTACCTAGTCATACGTATATGACTTATTGAAACATATATGTGTACCTAGCATACATACCTCAATAACTCCTATATGTATTTGTATCGGATAAATTTCTGTTAACTATACAAGTTGGATAGGGAGAAATAAGGGTAGAACACCTTGTCATTTATTTATCTAGGCCTCCCTGTCAACGACATCTTGCCCTTTATAGGCCGAACTATCCAATTGAGTGGCGCTAGTGTCAATGTTCTAGTCGCGTCTCAGATTTATTGTAGCGGTACCGTAAGTAGATTACGTCCGTTTAAATCATTTGAACATAATTTTAGTTAATAAAAATATTACAAAGGCCATATTAAATCATTAAAATTAATTACAAAAATAGAAATCATAACAATATATTACAATAAAGTTTCATCGCAATCCATTCAGAAGATTTTATGTGAAAGAATAACAAATACCCATATTAATACTAATAATATTGTTGTTGTAGAACTCGTTTTGCTATGTGATAAAAAAAATAAAGCAAACTATGACCTATTCCACGACAGAATTCATTTTAATACCATATTTCATTAAAATCCGACGAGCCGTTTGAACGTGATCGATTGACAAACATTTCCAATAAAACGAACGTACTTTCATATTTGTAAAACTCGTGTATGTCAGACCGTTCTTGTGTAAATACTTCTATTGTTTCATGAGAAAAATATATTTCATCTGGATTCATCACGAACGAAGCGGACGGAAACCAGCTAGTATTGTATATATAAATTTGAATTGTACGGATCGCCGTATATGCTGTACGTACGTAAATAAATAAAATTCACTACACAGTTTCTGAATACAGAATTAGTCGAGCAATTAATTATGTTACTCATAATTAAATAGTGAAACTCAGAGCGTAACAAACAAACACACGTTCCCATTTATAATACTAACTTTTAATCGTGATTTCGCTTGCGCTCGATATGCATTTGACCTGTCACTCCAAACCGGTACATCTTTCTTCGATGTCAGGTCAATGTCCTTTTATTTACAGCGTAATGAACATACTTTCGCAATTATAATACAATGTATTAGTTAGAATTGATATTATGAATATATGATATTATCACTGCATATTATAATTAACCAAGTCCTCCGCCTCATCTGTCTGTCTATTCGCGATAAACTCAAAAACTACGTAACGGATTTTGATTTATTAGTAGATAGAGTGATTTTCGAGGAAGGCTTAGGTATATAATTTGTCAAGATTTTGTGTATATTGAATGAAATATAACGATAAATATTCGAAGTGCCGGAAAAACTCAAGCTGGCTGGGAGCTTTCGTCGAAAACGCTGCCTAATTCCTTTGAGATATAACAAAGAATTGAGGTAATAAACGCAGACGAAGTGGCGGGTGCCAGCTAATCCATCATAAAATCAACAGTCAAAAATCATCAGTGTTTGATCCACATATCTTTTCAAAGTCAACAGTCTCGATTACTAATCGAACGGAAAAAAAATTACCGACGCCGAAAAGATAACTCTGAAATAGACATCCGCTCTTTATAATGTCGATTCCGACAACCCGCTGAACGATAGTTCCCATTCTCATTAACGACTCCGGATAGATTTCTTCGAGGGCGTTGTGACTTCACCGCCGAATCGAGTCGTAAAAGCTCGGGTTCGCTCGTAAATCCCGAACGGTTCGGAGTGAAGTGCGCTGTCAAAATAGGGTGTAAATTAAAAAAAAAAGTGTGCGCGTAGAGTTTCGTTTTTCGGGGTCCATAAAACATTTTGCGGTCGATGACCTTAACTTCTGCAATGTAATATACAATGTTGTTACATTTCAAAATCAGCCAAATCTAGTATTAGCCGTTCCTAACATTTTACGTTGTTTTTCAAGATTAAAAAATTTCGTGCATGTAACATATGAAGATCATAAAAATATTAAAAACCCTACGAACGGTTACATTTAGACTTAGTTCTCGGTGTACAAATAAAGGATTCTTAAAAAAACATGTTAAATGAACGAATTTAAATTGGATTTAGCTCAATTTGATATGTAACGATTCGTATAATCAAACTTCGAGGCTCCGGCGCTCTTCCACTTGACTACGCGATACTCAATCTGACTTAAAGTCTTAGTCAAAGCTCAATTAATATACATGGAATATGTACAATTTTTTTTTTTCGCATCCTATCTTCTAGTAGATTATTGTTATTATTTTTTTATATCCTAGGAGGCAAACGATGAGGCGGGTCATCTGCTGTTAAGTGATCACCGCCGTCCATAGACACTTGCAACACCAGAGGAGTCGCAAATGCGTTGCCAGCCTGTGTTTGGGGGGAACGGGAAGGGGAGTGTGGGGGGAGGGAAGGTGAGCCTTCGGCGCTCTCACTGACCGAACGAAACGCAACAATGCAAGCACTGTTACTTCACGTCAGTTTTCTGTGAGAGGGTTGTACTACCCCGGACGAGCCGGCCCATATATGTTGATACCAGTAATAGCTTCAGCGTGGCTCTACCACCTACAAAACCTATTATTTCCATTGTCGAGTAGGTTTACAATTACAAATATCTTGCGGTCATTATGTTCAATGAACTAACAAGATGGTGGTCGTCTTGTTAGAACTTTCCAGGAAATTTTTGTGGCAAGTCAGAATCCATGCCCCGTGGTATTATTTCCCATGCGCTTCACTTGTACTTGATAACCAAACTATATTACATAAAACACTACCGATATTACATGATTTTGAATAAAATATAAAATCAACTCTGACGTTTCAAGATCCCACCAAAAACTCCCCAATATTAATCTATAATAATAATATATTTGAATTCTACGGCGCGAAAATGGAATTTATTTCGGAGTTTGCTTAAAGGCTTTGGTCAAACCTAGGGTAAGCCAGTCGTTCCGGGGAGAAACTGCATATCAATTTTTGACTATAACATATACACGTGAGTAATAACTTAATTTGGTTATACACTTTTTTTAGTTACATGCATTTTTAAGACAACTTAAGGATTAATTAATAAATACCAATTCTAGATTGGTATAATAGTATTTTATCATATTAAATTCTTGACAATTTAACCCGCAAGCCCAAACTTACAGAGCAGTCAAAACGACTGACGAAGACTGTGTATACCCATAAAAGATATCGTTCGCTATTTCTAGTTGGTAGAGCCACGCTGAAGCTATTAAATACTATACTGGTTTCAGCATGAATGAGTTGGCTCGCCCGGGGTAGTACCACTCTCTCACAGAAAACCAACGTGAAGTAACAGTGCTTGCATTGTTGCGTTTCATTCGGTCAGTGAAAGCGCCGGAGGTCAACCTCCCTTCCCCTTCCTTCTCTCCCTTTCTCTTCCCCCAAAACAGGATGGCAATGCACTTGCGACTCCCTTGGTGTTGCAAGTGTCTATGGGCGGTGGTGATCACTTAACATCAGGTGACCCACCAGACCGTTTGCCTCGTATGACACAAAAAAAATCAAATTTATTTTGTCTATCTATCTGTCTGTTTGTTATATGCAGTGAACACTAAAACGACTTCACTATGTTTTATGAATTTAATTGATTTTAATGAAATATTATATAGTTTGAATATTACAATCCAAAATATGAGGAAAAATTACAAGAGCGACGACACTATTAATGCAAAATAGACACACACGGTACTTTGCGTATTATTTATATAATTGTAGACCTTAAAAATAACAAGAAGCCAATTTTTTGTTAGTTGCTAGACCCCCATATTTTTAATATAGTTCGACAAACAAGAACGCTTTAATCGGGCCTTTCGTTAATGCAGTTTCTATCTAAATTTATGATAGACAATACGCAAGAAAAATAGAGTAACTTTTATCAGCATATCTTGTTAAAATTTCTTCTTTATCAACCATTGAAACTGAAAAACAAATTGCATATAAAATCCTATATGATATTAAGAAAGTAAAATTATTTTATTTAGCATTTTATTTAATATCTGTAAATTATATATCAGTATTTATTGAGTTAGGTCTTCATCTCGAAGCTGCAAAAATTCATTTCGTACACGAACACTGGGAGTAAAGCTTCGAAATTCGACCTAAAGTTTCCAAATTAAAGGGAAATTAATCCTAAACGAAATTCGTAGCTTGAGGATTAACGCAAGAGCAAATGGCATTTAATTGTACCCCAGAACGCTTTCCCGAGTGAACGAACTCGAGCGCGGAGCGAAGCCCGAACGTGTCTTGGCTTGCGCCGTTCTATATATAAATTCGAACGCCGTGAGGGCGCTCGGCTCCCCCCTTCTTTTGTTCCTATTTTGAAATTCAAAAAATAGATCTGAAGGGTGTTTCGGGATGCGCATGAGTCAGTGAGGGACGGCGCGCCGGCGCGTGCGCTGTAACAGCCGCGGGAGTTTTGACACTACGAATATTTTTTCTTTTTTTTATATAGTGGCCAGTGGCATAGTTAAATCAGTACCATATAATTTATAATAATTAATGTGGTTTGTGACTGTGTTTGGTGCTCGGGAAAAATCTAAAACGAGTTTACGTATGTATTAGTTTTATTTATAGATTATACCACTAATTAGGGAAACACGTGGATAATATAGTTCTTGATATTGTGAATCGTATAATCTCAAATTCAACAAAAATTGACCGACCTACAATAAGAAAAGAGTGATAAATCATAACTGTATTCATAGATATTCATAGTAAATATTTTCCTATTATCTATGGGACAATTTAAACCAATAATATTCAACAAAATTCTTAAAAAAAGTGTTGCCTCATATTTATCTATTCTTTACCATCTTCATACTTTACCGCCTTTAGTTAATACGACTCATAGTTTACGCATCAATATTCCATATTAACCCACTTTTATCCTAATATGTACAATACCTCAGTACTTTAAGAAAAATCATTTTTGCGTATTACATACAAAGTGTGTTCGTAATGAATTCTGCTGAAAATGTAAATTCTACATCAAAAGGATTCCTTGATATAAGATTTCGATCACGATTTATATTTAAAAGCGAGTATAGAGATGTACTAACGCATATAATAAAATATATGTACATAAAATACGAACCGTGCCTTAAAATATATCATTCACAAGCTTCTGCTCGCGACTTCGTCCTCGTGGAATAGTTACTTTGGGCTAACACGCAGCGGAATCTCTCAAAAGGAAAAAGCACCCCGATTTTAAAACACTCTTCATTGGTACTCCGCTCCTATTGGTCTTACCGTGATAATATACTCGTATATAGGCCTATATATAGCCTTCATCGATAAGTGAGCTATGTAACACTGAAATAATTTTTCAAATCGGACCAGTAGTTCCAGAGATCAGCGCGTTTAACCAAACAAACAAACCCACCAGCTTTATAATATTAGTATAGTCATAGATTAGCCATTGTCCGCGACTTTCCTCGCGTGAAAATGCTTTTCATGTTCATCGGAAACTACGTCCTTTATCTGGATTACATACTAACTCTATTTTGTGAAGTGAACTTCTTTAGACGCGCTGAGCGGTATTTTTTGGCAGGATATAAACATACAGTTTCGCGTCATGACATGCTAGTAAGCGTGACCGACAGTTTTACGATTGCGCGGCTTGCATCACACTATCGACGCCTAGTATAACGGGCTATGTACATCTAACATTTATATTTTACTAGCCGGCCCGGCAGACGTTGTCCCACCCTGATTATAAAAAAAATCCTGGATAAATTATATACCAAAACCTTCCCCATGAATCCCTTTATCCACTGGTGAAACCCGCATGAAAATCCGTTCAGTAGTTTATGAGTTTATCGCGAACAGACAGACAGACAGACGCAGTAGGGGACTTTGTTTTATACTATGTAATGATATATGTTTGATTAATTAATAAAGTGTATACAAATTAAAATACAAACAAATATACATAATTATTGTTCGTAGTGGCAATAGATATGAGAACCAGATTAATGATAATAATTTCAATTTACAAATTATGAAATTTAAATAATTCATACCATAATTGATTTAATAATTGAAAAAACATAATTATTCCATTCTCTTGAGTTTTCAATTCTATCGGCAGTCCTATGACTGCCTCGAATTTTTCTTTTATTGTCATTCTTTTGTTAATGCTTAACCTTTGGCCCTTAGCTTAGCCTTACATATAACACTCAAGGATTCATTCGATGAAAGATATAATTTATATTCCACTATTCTGTATTTTATCATATGATAATTAAGGATTATTTCCGTGAAGGATTTTATTTAAACGTCATTACACTGGCCACTTACACGCCATTAAAACATAAATAACATCATAAATGCGAATATGAGTCTGTTTGTTACGCTTTCACGTCTAAGCTACTTAGCCAAGAATCATAAAATAAATAAAAACTAGTGGAATAGAAACTGGGTTTATTTATTTCTAAAAGTGTTAAATCCTCTAAAGGTGTTTGTGATCATATCCAGTCATTTTAACGCTAAAATATATGAACGAGATGCGTTTTAAAATATGCATCAACCACAATGCACTCGGTTGAAGCGGTCAATCGGTTATTCAGTGTATTCCACGCGATTTCACATTTAGAATCGCTTCAATTTAAAAATGTATGCTGAACGTCAGTCAATATATTGCGTGATGGCTCCAATTGAACTGACCTCATTTGAAATTTCAACATAAAATTTATAACAATTCGTTTTTCATTTCATATTCATTTTCATCTTTATTGTTTCACAAAGAGTTAGTAAGATGGATGGCGCAGTGGTTTGGCTGAATATTGTGAATTCAAAGCCACAACAATTCTCAGTATTACCTTCATCACCATTACATCTAATAAAAAAAATCCTCTGCCACGTCTGTCTGTCTGCCTGTTCGCGATAAACTCAAAGACTACTAAACGGATTTTCATGCGGTTTTCACCTGTAGGTAAAGTGATTCATTAGGAAAGTTTAGGTATATAATTTGTTAAGGTTTTTTTTTATTACTGGGCGAGACAACGGGCTCGCTAGTTTTTTTTTAATAAATATCGTTTCTTAATACAGGAGTATTATTTAAAAGTACATCTCCTTGTAGAAGTGGAATTCTTACTGAAAGAAGCCTGGCCAATTTAACTTTGCTGGGTATATATAAAGTTGTAGATACAAGCCTTGACAATATTGTGACAGTTTTAAAACTTCGTTATGAAATTTGCGTTTATCCGTCAATTTAGCTCGATATTAATCAGCGGGGTTGCCGGCCGGCCTCGTTTTGCTGAATGTTATTAATTCTGTCTGTACGGACATAGTGTAAATAAGTCAGTAGTAAAACTTTGTGCATTCCAATCTATATTTTATTAAGCTGTGACATTAGTGAATTTAAAAAGTTGGCATCACCTGAAACATTCTAAAAGACTCTTAATCTTTTTCAATTATTGTCAGAAATTATCAGTTAAATGCCCATGATCCGAAAAAAAAGTTCCACTTGCATCGCGGTTTCATAAAAACACACAATTTTTCCAATATAAAAAAAAAGTCCAGGCAGTCATAAGAACTACCGATAGAAGTGAAAACTCAAAATAATGGAATTTAAACTATGTTCTCTTTTGAATTTTCATAGTATTAATGACGACATTTAAATTTCAGAATTCGTTTATTGAAATTATTAACATTAGTGTGGTTTTCATATCTATTCGCACTCGGAGCAATACATTTTTATAACGTCTATTATTATTGAATCAAACGCATAATAAGCTGCAATATATCAATATCACATGTACACAGGCGCTTATACTATGCTTACCTAGCATGACGTAAAACTATAAATTTATCTCCAGCCAAAAGTACCTCTCAACGCTCCAAAGAAGTTTTCAGTTCAATAAATAAATACTAAAGTATGACCTCATGATAACTGTTAGCTCACTGCACTACGTTGAACTATGTCAGTAGGATCCGATGTAAACTCGGGGCCGCCGGATCAACCGAGAGCTGTGTGAGAACACTTCAATTCCCTCAACGATAGCATTAACGTGAACTCTTTTTGGCACGTTTTAGTGAAACCGATGATACGTGTTTACGTTACGTATACGTACGTGTGCACCTTTACGGCGTTACGTTACCTTTCGGCTTACGTTACGGTTTGCGTTTAATTTTACTGACTGTTTCATAAGGGAAAATGTTTTTTGAATGTTTCTCTATTTTTTACTAGTTTTTGCTTGCGGCTTAACTCGCGTTAGTGTATTTTTTTTAAGTGAAATATAGGCGCGTTGAGCGGTAGTTTCGGCAGGTGATAAATTTATTTATCTATCGTGTCATAACATGCTAGTAAGCATGACCGGCCGTTTTGCGCATGAGCGACATACATCAGACTACCGACGCGTAGTATATGGGTCATCTAATATAGTTATTTTATATTGAGATGGTGCAGCCTCTCATATGTTTTATTAATTAATAAATAGTATAAAAATGTAAATAATTATTGTTCGGAGTGCCAATAGATGTGAAAACCTAACTAATGATAGTAATTTCAATTTACAAATTATGAAATTTAATAATAAATTTAATAAATTAATTTAAAAACTCAAAACAGTACACTTCTATTGTATTCAGTTTTCACTTCTGTCGGCAGTCCTTATGACTTCTTCAATTTTTTTTTTCTACATGAATAATACCTTATGTACTTTTCTGTACTCTGACAACGTATACGCAAGATTTCACGATGCTCAGTTGAGTAATAGAGCCATGAAAGCGTAAGAAACAAATAAAAAACATGAGCCATCGCGGGACACCTGGCAAATGTGAAACATCGAAACGATTTTACACAGGTAATATGAATAAAAGAATAGTTTACGAGAGGATATATAAATATGGCATAATCAAAAATGAACTATTAAGAATTTTTTCACGAAGAATATACCTGTATATTTAATACACATTTATAGCCATTTAATACAAAAATTTAAAACCATGTAGTGTGGCGATTCATATTGTGGCGTCCTGTCACCACACCAATAGTCGGTTTGACCCGCGCTATGGAGGTTTCACATCAACAATTTCACTTTCATAAAGTGTGTTCGGCATTGTCATATTAGCAAAATTCTATAAACAATCAAATACAACGTTTTTTTTAAGAAAGCACTCTTCTAGACGACTCAGTTTATATTAATTAATGTAATGTATAAATCATCTGTGATACATGCGTTAAGCTTTGACTTTCGTCTGTGCATATGAGCACAAAATATCGCCATGAAATACACAAAGCATAAAGTATGTAATGAAAAAGGATCTAATTAGAGAGATAAAGTAGGAGATTATCCTTTTTAATGTGAAACAACTATAGCGGTGGATCAGACCGACTGTTGGCATGGCGATGCGTCGCCACGGCATGCACCGCCACGCTATAGGATCTTTTGTATTTAACGAATATACATGTTTATTATAAACATTTTTAATTGTCATATATATCTCCTGTCTTAAACTAACTAATGCATATCACCCCTATAAAATAATTTAGATGTTTCAGATCTGCCAGGCGTCCCGCGAAGGCTCATAGTTTTTTATTTAAAAAAATACTACATACGTAATAGTATCACTGCCTACATAACCTTTACGTAATCATAAAATGTAAGTATCAAGGGTTTCATGTAGGCTTAAAGAAGTCAGTAAGATATTACAAACTCCCTGGAGTGATTTAGGAGAAAACTTTACTATCATCCGTTCGTTGGAAAATTATCTGCTAAATTCTAGTACCGTGAGATATAATCCTATTTTATGGTATAGTAAAATTGCTAAAAGAGTTTTGTTACTAACTGAGAAATTTCATTTCGTGAAATTTGTGAGTTAATTTCCACAATAGTGGCATGAGAATTCGATTAAAATTATTAAATACATCTTATTATATTGTGGGAATTGAATACAAAGCCTTTAGTGAATCCAGTGTCATAGAAATCACATTAAGGAATGCTACTAATAAGTATGAAAGGATTTAAAGTAAACTCAGAATGTCTTCTGTTGAATCAAATTAAATTGTCAGATAGAGTTATTGGAAGAACTAATAAACCATTTCAATTGATAACATCTGATGAAAGAGATAAAAGTATCATCTTCTACAGTCGGGATATAATCTATATCCTCTATCTGGCACATACACTATTTAAAATATATAAAAAAACTAGCTGACCTGGCCACGCGTTGCTGAAAACTCAGTTATTATAAGAACTGAAATTATGATAAATTATTTTCAAAATTAGAACGTGGTGCCATCTATGAGACATCTATAACAGTCGGTCCTACAGTTTTCTATCAACAAACTAATTTAAAGCGCAATCTGTTTGAGACGGATGAAACTTACACTTAATAACAATAATCAACATTCACAATTATTTAATTTGTAACAAAAATTATTGAGGCCATTAATCGAAATATAAATTATCCTATTTCTCAAGTTGGACCAAATTATACATAAGTAAATGCCAACGTTCAAGAAGATTGATTGAGTAATTTTGGAGTTCGTCGTAGACAAACATGACACTGGATTTATATACATATTTAGAGAAATGTTTGTATATCTAAAATCGATCGAATACAATAAAAGTTGACACAACCAAGTGATTTTCATAGAGCATATTTTCATACCTATATATTACTATGAATCATCACCAGATGGCGCTGATTTATATTTTATGGTTATTAGGTTACATATTGTAATTTAACGCAAACGGAGTCACGGACAGTTGTTAGTCTATTATAATTATTAAGTCATTTATTTACGAGTCCCAATACTGTACGCACGATTATTTGTAGAAGACCGGCTTCCACAAGAATCTGCTACTTAAATAGACTTGTATTTCCAAACAACATTTTCCTTTAACATGTGTAGAGGGTAATATTACAAATATATTTTTTCCAATAAATTATTAACATATCCCTAAACAGGATAAATGTGTCAAAGTGACAAAAATTGTAAAAAATTGAGTGCGTAGTTCTGACCACAGGATAGAAATGAAAATACCTAGGAAGACTGGAGTCAAGTATCCACCGATCCGAGCCTGATAGTTTGCTTTCATTCACTCATCAGAACGAACACAAAATACGCTTCAAGAAATATTCACTTCCAAAATACATCCTTAATTATCAGTTTTAGTTCTGACGAGCTGCGCGACTTCGTCTGCGTGGTATCTTATATTTAAAAAAAAAACAGTGACTAATAAAATCATCGGAACGTATTAAGTCCATTTATCTACTTTTCTCTCGTACTTAGTCGCGTCGTCATTAAAGGTACAATAACTTTTGATAGACCGAACAGATTGTAATGAGACAAAGACTAAATGTTACTCGAAGATATGCTTTATGATTGTCTTGAAGAGGCTTTATCATGAATGCAGTATTTTAGCAGTGATGTGCGTTCATACAAACAGATATACATTTCCGAAATTGTTTGAAATATATTTTATTACTTATTCTTATTATATGTATTACTAGCGGGCCCGGCTGACGTTGTCCCGCCCTGATTACCCCCCGCAACCCCCCTTGTGGGTGGAATTTCGTAAAATCCGTTCTTAGTTGACCTCTACTCGGCGAAAGGAATATTCCTACCATATTTCAAGTCGCTACGCCTTATGGTTCCAGAGATATCGTGATGAGTCAATATATAGGTGGGAATCTCTAACATATATATAGATATTATTTTATTCTTATACACTATCGCTGAGTTTCGTAATTAAGCTATAAAGTCCGTATTCAATCCATTCAACGACGGAGGCTTTGAAGGATATATATCTAAAATTAACGGACACGATGTAGAAACACAAGATATTTACTCAACCCTGTATAAACAAAGGGTCGTCCCTGACGACGTAACCGTAATATTCCGCTAGGATATTCAACATCGTACCTATTTGCCGTTGCGTGGTATGAAGCATAATAAGTCATGAAATTCCTGGAGCGTCCCTACACACTCTATTCAGTGATGCGTGGTAGACCTTTGTATAAAGTTCTATGATAAACTCTAAACTATATAAACAGAAGGTATGTATATATTTTTATTATACCGGACTAGTAGCACCCCGCGACTTTGTCCGCCTATAATCTTTATATGTATATAATTCTTTTGTGTGTATGTGACTGAATTCCTCCTAAACGGTTGGGCGGTTTTGATTATATTTTTTGTGTGTACTACAGTGGATTCGAGAATGGTTTAGATACACAATTGGACCCGGTAGGTGACGCTGCGATTGACTTTTAGGATTTCTTTATTGTCAGGGTGGAACAAATTCTAAAAACTGAACAATAAAAAAATAGTACCATTATGGTAATCGGTTAAGTTGGAGTTTACCAAGTTTAGATATAGCTTCATTCATTTTTATACTTATGTATATGGAAAACTAGCATATTCCAGCGACTTCGCTTGCGTGGTTTTAAATTTTTTTTTTTTTTTTAATTATTTTTGCCTACTAATCTTCTAGAATATTACTGCCATTGTCGAGTAGGTATAATAATACAAGTAACTTGTGAATAAACAAGTGAATTGGCCCAAACAAGTTTTGATCAAATGTTTAATACTTATCTAAAAGAATAAAAGCAAAGGTATGTAGACCACGCAGCCAAGCCATATGTCATTTCATAATTGCCAATTCTGAAGTGAGTGTATTGTGATAACTTCTATGGTATAAAATGACGATGGGTTCCTCGTTAGAACTTTCTAGGGAGTTTTTGTGGCATCTCAGAATTTTATGCTACATGGTGCATATATCATCTACTTCACATGTGCGCAATAACTGAACTATACTACGTAAAATGTCATCAATATTACAAAATATGGAGTTTTTTTGTAGGTGGTAGAGCCACGCTGAAGCTATTACTGGTTTCAGCATGAATGGGTCAGCTCGCCCGGGGTAGTACCACCCTCTCACAGAAAACCGACGTGAAGTAACAGTGCTTGCATTGTTGCGTTTCGTTCGGTCAGTGAGAGCGCCGGAGACCCCTCCCCTTCCACTCTCCACTTCCCCTTCCCTTCCTCCCCCTCTTCAACACAAGCTGGCAACGCGCTTGCGACTCCCCCGGTGTTGCAAGTGTCTATGGACGGTGGTGATCACTTAACATCAAGAGACCCACCTGTTCGTTGCCTCATATGACATAAAAAAAAAAAAAGTTACATAACACAAGATTATGAATAAAATATAAAAACCTCTACATGACAGACTAAGATGCCGTCAAAACACTACTATAACTTTGACATATCTTTATTTGTAACCCCCGAGAAGTGTATGTAAAATATCACTATAACCTAATGATTATTTAAGGCGTAAAATCTTAACAAACAAACTCTCATTCGTATTTATAATATTAGTCAAGATTGATAGATTAAACAAATTTAATAGTATTTTCTTTATCGTGATGTTGGCATTGTCACGTTGGGTTTAACACGGTTCTGTATTCATTTGTTTACCGCAACTCCGTCGAGCCGGATTTTGGCACGGACATGAAATCCAGAGAATGTCTCCACGCGGTGATGTGTGAAATGCGGTTTGGTTACACAACAACTTGAATTAAGTGACGTATTCATGTTTATTGTGTTTACATTAGATGTCTTGAACTTACGCGCTAGTGGTTGTTACTTTCAGTGAAACTTCTTTGGGCGCATTGAGCGATTTTCCACAGGAGATAAATTTATAATTTCGCGTCATGATATGCTAGTAAGCATGTGCGACGGTATTCCGATTGCGTCGCTTGTGTCAGACTAGCGACGCGTTGTATAGCAGCCTGTGTATATCTACAGCCTGTGTATAGCCTGTGGTATTTTGTATTGAGATTGTGCATCCCATCATATGTTTGATGAATTAATAAACTGTATAAAATAGTATATAATTATTATTCGAAGTGCCAATAGATGTGAAAGAGAGACAAACGATAATAATTTCAATTTATAAATTATGTAATATAAATAATTCATATTGTCACAGTTATTTCATTGTTTTGATTTTTCACTTCTGTCGGTAGTCTTCATGACTGCCTTGCTTGTTTTTTACACAAACTGGATTCGAGAAAGTTCGAAATATGAATTACAATTTAAATTAAAACTTACGCTTCATTCTCCACGTTCAACTGCTAAAATTATATGAAGGCTTATAATCATTAATTAGACGAACATACTGAAGTGAATAAAGCATTCGAATTGAATGTCCTATTCGCTTCACTAATAAACCGTTACGGTGTCGAATACCGTACGATGATTTATCACATCTCTAAATTGAACTGTGGAATAACCATTACTATTGGTTGTCGCTTACGTTTCATATTCCTATTTTATTTTCTAAAAGATTTTATGATCGAGTAGTAGGGGACATAGCATTTTTGTCTATTTCGTGACGTTCATACGTCATGGTCGAAATATTTTGCGAAGCGATGATTGTTTAATTGATAGCGTCCTGGGACACCCCGTCGTTCAAGAAGCCATTGTATGATGGTAGGGGCAAAGTCGGCCTGGCTAGCTAACCTGTCACTAAGCAACTATTGGTGTATTCCGGCAGCAGTACTTGGAAGCCAGTCACCTCTTTTGACTTAGTGTGTGATCTATCTTCGATCACATCGCCATTTAACGTCCTATAAAGTAAAAAAAAGACATTTGTCGAAATCGTAGTATATAACGTAACACACCGGGTTCTTGTAATTTTCTACTAGTTGTTTCGAGATATTTAATTCCACCACAAATTTCACTTAACTGTTTTTGAATTCAGTTGTATAGGTGAGGAGCAAATCCTGTCCCTACATATGTTCTCCTCACCCCTATATATGTCATATTAAATTTAATCCCTCGCAAGATGTTAACCTAAGATAGTTAATAGTCTAAAGTATAATAATACATTCTAAAACAGTTTTTAGAACGTAAAATACGAAAGTACCTTGTGGTGCGTTAGCCTTGGTGCTTGATTGTACGAGAGAGCAGAGAGTGATTTTGTTGCTTCTTTAGAAAATAAGAAGGTAAAGGGCAATATATTAACTGAGGAGGGAGCACAAATAGAAAAAGTTATGGCAAAGGAATACAAATATATATACAAAATAAGCATTCCATTCTCACACGAGGTATGACACTCATTATAGTTTAGCGTGTCGTATGCCAGGTTCAACCGATAGTCACTAAGCGGGTTAGTAGAGATCTGTATTTAATTGTTTCAAAATCACCAGATACTTGTCATGACGACTTTTAATTTGTCGCATTTCGTGTAGGACAATGTATGTATACTTGTAA